>JAVTVY010013074.1:0-56463 GCA_036873755.1 Hanleya hanleyi
ACGCCTTATTACACTCAGATAGCACCCGTTACCGCATGGCTACGAGCAGAAGTTTCTACGTATGATCGTGCCATGCGTTCGGATGCTGATAGGCAGAGAGTTGGGATGGTTTTTTGTATTGCCGGATAGAGCCGAACGACCCGTGGAGCACTGTGATCCCGGAGTGTACATGTAAGTTCATGACGAGGACTCATGGCTAAGTGTAGGAACGAACGAAGCCATGTCAACTTGGCTAGCGATTGCCCACTGAAAACAATCAACTCAGAAGGATTGCGCTCTTGCAAAATAAAACGTAAAACATTATTTTGCTCGAGAGATGATAGATTAGCACAGAGTTAAGTTGATAAATATAATAATGAAATTACTGCCTTGTTGTGAGGGGAATATGCAGGTTTGTTGCCCCTCGGCTGTGCATATTGCCCTCGCCTGCGGCTCGGGAGTAGTATATAAAACTGATATTGACTCACATTGATCTTTGACCTCTGAGTGCACCCTATCCCATGATGCATCACTTCCGTAATGACGTCATGTGTGACGTCACTTCCGGTATGACTCGATCGGGCGTGACCTTGGAGCTGGAGCTCTTCAACATCCGGGGTTTCTCACAGGGTTTTCCCCGGCCCGGCCGCACGCATGCGCGGGTTATCCGGCTGCACACATGCGCGGGTGAAAACAACGGAAGTGCACATGTCACGGGGCAAGTATTCTTCCGCGGTGATGCGGTATGGCGGTGATGCTGTTGTGGGGAGAAGCTTCCGCGGACAGAAAAAGTTGTCCCGAGACTTTTCGCCTATGACGTCACTATGACGTCACATTCGGGTTGAAAAGGTCACAGGTCACGTCCAGGTCAAAAGGTCAAAGGCCTCCTTCCGGCAATGTCCGGCCTTCTCCGGGACAATAGATAGCCTTTATTCGCCCTCCCGAAGCACCCATGGAATGCGCAGGGTCCCCCGACAATATCGCCAGCACTATGCCCATGTTAAATGGCCAGTGGGGAACATTGTGTGTGTTTGTTTATAACACACTTCAATAGTTTATTAATTAGTTTACGATGTCGGTTACTGTAAAGGTAATAATGGACAAGAGTTCAATATTGATGAATTATAAATTGAGCAGACGGAAAGAGTTAGTAGTAGTGGTCGGTGTGTAATCAAAAAGACAATGAAATACACAGATGATGGTTTATTTATGTGCGGTGGAGAATATTCACTAACATCAGGGCTGTTTAAAGGGCTGATACACGGAGTTTACAAAGGAAATTGCTGTAGATGTAGGCATTTTGCATGACATTAACATAATTTACCTATTATGAGTCAGAAATCATGAGGTTTTGACTGCGAAAAACAAAGAAAACAAAAAACAGACATAGACACACAATCAGTATAGCGATACCCCAACATCATGGTGGTGAGGTTGCGACGGAATTCTGAACTTCGTTACGATTCTTGGATACACAATAGTAGTGTAGGAAAACCCGAAAAGGTAACATTGCCCTCTTTGCACTTAAACTTGAGGGATACTGTAACTCTTGATTCCCGTGAAGCTTCCGACAGTGGGCGCCACCAGCTCAAGGTTATAGATTGCATCAGCATTGGCTGGGTGCCAAGTTTTGACCACTATAGTTCTGGCAACCTTTGACCTTGTATTCCTCCGCTGTGATGCGGTCATGTCTGGCAACACTTATCCAATCACGGTTACGTCCTACCGACAACAAATAGAGATTTACGATCATTATCATGTGATTTGTTTCTTTTCAAGAGCCCACGTACTTTTGTGAATATTTAATTATCTCTATACCAGAATTTAAGCGTTATCAGTTACCAATATAAACATGTTTAAATTGCTCCTCGTGGGTTTAATTTATTCACACTTTAATTCAACTGAATCAGCTTGAATAACAAGGACCCGCTCCGAGATATCGCTACGAACTGAAAACGGATCTCAGATTTAACCTTAGGAAAGTACCAGTGACCAGGGACATTCAGCGTTCGGTCAAGCAACCTGTTATTAAAATACCCTCGGAATTTATTACTTCTTGAACTCTACATATGAAAATGAGCTCTGGCTAGGAAATCACACGTCCCCTATTCTGTAACATGGACATATACTCTATAGCCAAGACATGCATACATGTACTATACACATCTCACATTTTTTGGACGCCCTATTACACTCAGATAGCACCCGTTACCGCATGGCTACGAGCAGAAGTTTCTACGTATGATCGTGCCATGCGTTCGGATGATGATAGGCAGAGAGTTGGGATGGTTTTTTGTATTGCCGGATAGAGCCGAACGACCCGTGGAGCACTGTGATCCCGGAGTGTACATGTAAGTTCATGACGAGGACTCATGGCTAAGTGCAGGAACGAACGAAGCCATGTCAACTTGGCTAGCGATTGCCCACTGAAAACAATCAACTCAGAAGGATTGCGCTCTTGCAAAATAAAACGTAAAACATTATTTTGCTCGAGAGATGATAGATTAGCACAGAGTTAAGTTGATAAATATAATAATGAAATTACTGCCTTGTTGTGAGGGGAATATGCAGGTTTGTTGCCCCTCGGCTGTGCATATTGCCCTCGCCTGCGGCTCGGGAGTAGTATATAAAACTGATATTGACTCACATTGATCTTTGACCTCTGAGTGCACCCTATCCCATGATGCATCACTTCCGTAATGACGTCATGTGTGACGTCACTTCCGGTATGACTCGATCGGGCGTGACCTTGGAGCTGGAGCTCTTCAACATCCGGGGTTTCTCACAGGGTTTTCCCCGGCCCGACCGCACGCATGCGCGGGTTATCCGGCCGCACACATGCGCGGGTGAAAACAACGGAAGTGCACATGTCACGGGGCAAGTATTCTTCCGCGGTGATGCGGTATGGCGGTGATGCTGTTGTGGGGAGAAGCTTCCGCGGACAGAAAAAGTTGTCCCGAGACTTTTCGCCTATGACGTCACATTCGGGTTGAAAAGGTCACAGGTCACGTCCAGGTCAAAAGGTCAAAGGCCCCCTTCCGGCAATGTCCGGCCTTCTCCGGGACAATAGATAGCCTTTATTCGCCCTCCCGAAGCACCCATGGAATGCGCAGGGTCCCCCGACAATATCGCCAGCACTATGCCCATGTTAAATGGCCAGTGGGGAACATTGTGTGTGTTTGTTTATAACACACTTCAATAGTTTATTAATTAGTTTACGATGTCGGTTACTGTAAAGGTAATAATGGACAAGAGTTCAATATTGATGAATTATAAATTGAGCAGACGGAAAGAGTTAGTAGTAGTGGTCGGTGTGTAATCAAAAAGACAATGAAATACACAGATGATGGTTTATTTATGTGCGGTGGAGAATATTCACTAACATCAGGGCTGTTTAAAGGGCTGATACACGGAGTTTACAAAGGAAATTGCTGTAGATGTAGGCATTTTGCATGACATTAACATAATTTACCTATTATGAGTCAGAAATCATGAGGTTTTGACTGCGAAAAACAAAGAAAACAAAAAACAGACATAGACACACAATCAGTATAGCGAAACCCCAACATCATGGTGGTGAGGTTGCGACGGAATTCTGAACTTCGTTACGATTCTTGGATACACAATAGTAGTGTAGGAAAACCCGAAAAGGTAACATTGCCCTCTTTGCACTTAAACTTGAGGGATACTGTAACTCTTGATTCCCGTGAAGCTTCCGACAGTGGGCGCCACCAGCTCAAGGTTATAGATTGCATCAGCATTGGCTGGGTGCCAAGTTTTGACCACTATAGTTCTGGCAACCTTTGACCTTGTATTCCTCCGCTGTGATGCGGTCATGTCTGGCAACACTTATCCAATCACGGTTACGTCCTACCGACAACAAATAGAGATTTACGATCATTATCATGTGATTTGTTTCTTTTCAAGAGCCCACGTACTTTTGTGAATATTTAATTATCTCTATACCAGAATTTAAGCGTTATCAGTTACCAATATAAACATGTTTAAATTGCTCCTCGTGGGTTTAATTTATTCACACTTTAATTCAACTGAATCAGCTTGAATAACAAGGACCCGCTCCGAGATATCGCTACGAACTGAAAACGGATCTCAGATTTAACCTTAGGAAAGTACCAGTGACCAGGGACATTCAGCGTTCGGTCAAGCAACCTGTTATTAAAATACCCTCGGAATTTATTACTTCTTGAACTCTACATATGAAAATGAGCTCTGGCTAGGAAATCACACGTCCCCTATTCTGTAACATGGACATATACTCTATAGCCAAGACATGCATACATGTACTATACACATCTCACATTTTACAACCGATATGGACAACTCAAGAAGAAACTAATCACCAACATACAGTATTGTCCACGTATATTCCATATGTCCAACAAGGGAGGTAGGTGCGTGTCTAAGTCCCATTGGGCTATTCCAGGAGAGCTATAGTCCAAACGATTCATATAGACTCGTAGGCTAATCGCTGCCATCTCAGTAGTATATAACATTGATATTCACTCCCCTTTCACCCGGATGTAGAGATCATTTGTGGCGGTCACGTGGCGGGGAGGTCAAGTGCAGTATAGTTCCGGCAGAATCACCAAAAGCTACCTCCAACACAGGAGAGTTCCAATTGTTGGAGGGGATGTATTCAGAATGTATTCATCCGCGGTGATGCGGTCTGGCAGCGGTTTTGGCGGTGATTCGGTCTCGGGAAAAAGCTTCCGCAGAAAAAAAGTAGTCCCTAGATAAAATGGTCCGATTGGGTCGAGTGAGGTATCAAAGTGAAGCAATCGTGAAGGGGCATCTAATGGGCTGGGTGTGGGGTTGAACTATCGGCATTCTGCGCATGCGCGGTGGCCCAAGGGTATGGAAATAGACGTTTTGGAGCTAGGGGAGTTACTAATGGTCCGATGGGGTCGAGTGAGGTATCAAAGTGAAGCCTATGTGAGGGGGCATCTAATGGGCTGCGTGTGGGGTTGAACTATGGCCCAAGGGTATGAAAATAGACGTTTTGGAGCTAGCGGAGCTACTAATGGTCCAATGGGGTCGAGTGAGGTATCGAAGTGAAGCATTCGTGAAGGGCCATCTGATGGGCTGCGTGTGCGGTGGGAATATCATTCTGCGCATGTGCAGACGCAATGCGGAGCTCTCGTCCAATCAGAAGCGAGTATTTCAAATCCGTCACAGATCTCTCGTCCAATCAGAAGCGAGTATTTTGACCCGGTGCATTATGGGACATATCCAAGATGGCGGCACGTATGTTCAAGATGGCGGCACATCCGGTGTCGAAAACTGGCCATTTCGTCGGGATTTGGTCACCTAGTGTCGAAAACTGGACCCTGTATGGGTCCCGCTAGACTTTTTGGAGCTAGGGGAGCCACTAATGGTCCAATGGGATCGAGTGAGGTACCAAAGTGAAGCATTCGTGAAGGGGCATCTGATGGGCTGGGTCTGGGGTTGAAATATCGGCATTCTGCGCATGCGCGGTGGCCCAAGGGTATGGAAATAGACATTTTGGAGCTAGGTGAGTTACTGGTAGCAGTCTACAGAAGGGCCATGGCATCTGAAATTAAGCAGTAGGCAGGTTCATTTTATGTTAAACAGCAACCGTATTATGAGAGAACCCCCATAGAACTATATATTTTCTGAAAGAGTAGGCTCTTGCCATGAAGCTGAGACAGATGTAAACATAGCTGACCAAAATCAGGGTCCCCATAACCCCTACTGAACATGCCCCAAACTTCAGGAAAATCCTCTAAATTTGGCCCAAAATAGGTCATATTCTCTCCCCATCACAGAAAAAACTTGACAATCGATTGCTTTGAAACTCACCGACACTGTGCCCAGTCGAAGGATCAACAAAAATTGGCAAAGAAAATCGGGGGTCGCCCACGCCGATTTCAAGCTCATTTCCCCACTGCAAAATATACCATGTGCTCGCAAGCAGAAAAAGGCCCCAATTTACAGCCACACTTTCGCACTTCCATCTTCATAGAGAAGCATTGGCCAATCTAACTGGCAAAATACCATGTATTGATTTGAAGCAAATCAACCAGTCAACTGAATGATATTACAAATATTAATAAACAATAAGCCAATAAAAATTCTCATGTGGTCAAACCTGGTGGAATATTAACTTCAAAGAATTTGAGGGGGACCAAAAATCCGCAACTGTGGACTAAGCCCTTTAAGTGAAGGGTACTTTTTGTGGATTTTTTTTTATCTACTCCTTTCAATCTATGGGTCTGTACAAGTATAATGATATATGACACTCAATGGTTGAAAGTCATATTAAGATAAAACAGAGCCATACCTTTCCCCCTACCCCATTCATATTTTGACAGTTTTTGCGACGCCATTTTGCCAGGCTAGACCGCTATGTCAAATTTGAATATATCTGACTGAAAATTTTGCATTCAGTACTAATATTGTTTACAATTATGTTGCACACAATTCAAAACAATGATATTCACACCCAACACAGGACTGGAATTATGAAACCAGCACAGGGGCTTGGGCTAGAAGGGGGGGAGGGGTGGATAACTCTTAGCATAGCAGGGGAATCCGAATATCTGTTACATTGTGTATAGTATAGTATTGCCAACTCCAATGCTGGTTTTATGGGGGCGGGGGGGGGGGGGGTAGGGCTGTTTTAATGGTCCCAGAGGAATTATTCTGTGACACTAAAACTTTTGAAAAATTCCTGGGACAATTGAACCCCCTCCCTCCCCCCGATAAAACACCAACATGGATGTTGGCAATTCTACACACCTTTTAACAGATATTTCCTGGCCATGCTAAGAGTTACCCCTCCCCCCTTTCTAGCCCAAGCCCCTGTACTGCTTTAATAATTTCAGTCCTGTGTTGGGTGTGAATAGCATTGCTTTGAATTGTGTTCAACTTGATAGAAAACAATATTAGTTCTGGATGGAAAATTTTTAGTCAGATATGCAAATTTAATGTTACCTGAGAAAATGCCTGTTCTGTCATATAGGTAGCAGTCTACAGAAGGGCCATGGCATCTGAAATTAAGCAGTAGGCAGGTTCATTTTATGCTAAACAGCAACCGTATTATGAGAGAACCCCCATAGAACTATATATTTTCTGAAAGAGTAGGCTCTTGCCATGAAGCTGAGACAGATGTAAACATAGCTGACCGAAATCAGGGTCCCCATAACCCCTACTGAACATGCCCCAAACTTCAGGAAAATCCTCTAAATTTGGCCCAAAATAGGTCATATTCTCTCCCCATCACAGAAAAAACTTGACAATCGATTGCTTTGAAACTCACCGACACTGTGCCCAGTCGAAGAAGGATCAACAAAAATTGGCAAAGAAAATCGGGGGTCGCCCACGCGGATTTCAAGCTCATTTCCCCACTGCAAAATATACCATGTGCTCGCAAGCAGAAAAAGGCCCCAATTTACAGCCACACTTTCGCACTTCCATCTTCATAGAGAAGCATTGGCCAATCTAACTGGCAAAATACCATGTATTGATTTGAAGCAAATCAACCAGTCAACTGAATGATATTACAAATATTAATAAACAATAAGCCAATAAAAATTCTCATGGGGTCAAACCTGGTGGAATATTAACTTCAAAGAATTTGAGGGGGACCAAAAATCCGCAACTGTGGACTAAGCCCTACTAATGGTCCAATGGGGTCATATGAGGTATCAAGGGGCATCTGATGGCGTGTTTTTGGAAATACGCTCGCTTTTATAGACAGTAACGCCCGTCAACGCTTAGCTTAACTCTTCAACGCCCTGGTGAATTAGCTCAGAAGCTCTGATTTCCATGGATTTGACACCAATTCATCGAAATGCAGCGACGCCCGTCAACGCCGGTCGTTACGCCTTAACGCCCGTCTCAACGCCTTAACGCCCGTCTCAACGCCTTAACACACTTTCTTAAGGCTTTAACTCGTTTAATGATGCGTTCAAACAAATGTTGCTTTTGTGCTATTGCTCTGACATACGCCGCCATTTTGGAGCCGCCATGTTGGATCCGCCATTTTGGAACCGCCATCTTGGATATGTCCCATAATGCATCGGATCAAAATACTCACTTCTGATGAGCTCCAAGAGCTCAGATCCAAGAGCTCTGCCACACGGGAGCTCCTACCACCACCACAGGGCGTTGACGTTCTCGCGCGTGTGAGTGAGTGAGTGAGTGAGTGAGGCGTGCAAAACGCCCGTGAGGCGTACCCAACGCCCGTCTTAACCCATGGACGCACTAACGACGGTGATTGAGTGAGTGAGTGAGTCTCAGGCATGATTCGTATGAGGTGTCATCTTTTAGCAACGTCCGCCAACGCCAAGCTTAACGCTTCAACGCCCTGGTGAAATAGCTCAGAAGTTCTGATTTTCTAGATATTCCATGGAATTGTCACTAATTCTTCGAAATGCAGTGACGCCCGTCGACGCCCGTCGACGCCCGTCGTTACGCCTTAACGCTCTAACATAACGCCTTAGACGCCATGATATAGACTGGAGAGAGAACAACAACAACAACAACAACGATGACACATGAGAGAACAACAACAACAAGAAGTTTTTTCATATAGTTTATTTTCCCCAATGTTACAGCATACCCACGCTGGGGGAGCCGCGTTGGGTATGTTTACAACTCAAAAAGACTCTTGCCCAATCAGAGGCCACCATTTGCATCTGTCATATTCGTCCCTGTCCGTTAGATGTATTCTTGTTCAATCAGAAGTCGCCATTTCAGCAAGTTCCATCTTCGACCATGTTCGCTCTGAACCGTTTATTCTAATCATCGTCGGACAGGCCTGGATATTCTTCGGGCAGCATGTCCTGAAACAGTTGTTTGCGCATTCTGATCGCATTTTCCAGGGCCTCGGTGGGTGGTAGCCCCATAGCCTCTTCCAAGTGACGCTTGGTCTTCATGATGGACCTGTGCGTGGGATCGCCTTTCATTTCAAGCGGTAGTAAGGTATACTGTTCATAGATCGCCATGGCTGTTTTCCTGATGCGGGGGCGCATTTGGGTGTACGTCTGTTGTAAATTATCCTTTCCGGCGTCCTCAATCGCTGCAGCGTAAGTATTGATAGCTGCTGTCACAATACGATCCCAGAAGGTAGGTTCTGCCTCACTTTCAACGGACGTATGCTGACTATCTGAGGCCAAGCTCTCCGTATCACTAGATAGACTCTCAGCAATCTCTGTTTCGGTATCAGTCGATACACTCTCAGCAGTCTCTGTATCAGCATCCCCCTCAACGGACTCCTCGGAGTCTTCAATCCCATGTATATTGTTCTGGTGTCGCATCATATCGTAATGTCTGGTGAACGTGCATTCGCACTCAGAGCAAGTATAAGTCATGTTGACGGTTGAACGTCGACTGTGCGTGTTTTTGGAAATACGCTCGCTTTTATAGACAGTAACGCCTGTCAACGCTTAGCTTAACGCTTCAACGCCCTGGTGAATTAGCTCAGAAGCTCTGATTTCCATGGAATTGACACCAATTCATCGAAATGCAGCGACGCCCGTCAACGCCCGTCGTAACGCCTTAACGCCCATCCCAACGCCTTAACACACTTTCTTAACGCTTTAACGTCGTTTAATGATGCGTTCAAACAAATGCTGCTTTTGTGCTATTGCTCTGACATACGCCGCCATTTTGGAGCCGCCATGTTGGATCCGCCATTTTGGAACCGCCATCTTGGATATGTCCCATAATGCACCGGGTCAAAATACGCGCTTCTGATTGGACGAGAGCTCTGTGACGGATTTTAAATACTCGCTTCTGTTTGGTGTACGTCGCTAAAGGTGACCGGAACTGACCTTTGACCCCGGCGCGCAAAGGTTTCCACCGCGGACCAATACATATGGACTGATGATGGACACATGTTCATTCCTATATTTAAAGACTCTACCACCACCACCGCAGCGGTGGAAACCTTTGCGCGCCGGAGTCAAAGGTCAGTTCCGGTCTCTACCACCACCACAACCCGTCAACGCCCGGTGGTGGCGTTGGTGGTGGCGTTGGTGGCGTTGGTGGTGGCGTTGGTGGCGTTGATGGTGGCGTTGGTGGTGGTGTTGGTGGCGGTGTTGGTGGTGTTGGTGGTGTGCGGCGGTGGTGTTGGTGGAGTTGGTGGTGGTGTGTGTGGTGGTGGTAGAGTCTTTAAATATAGGAATGAACATGTGTCCATCATCAGTCCATATGTATTGGTCCGCGGTGGAAACCTTTGCGCGCCGGGGTCAAAGGTCAGTTCCGGTCACCTTTAGCGACGTACACCAAACAGAAGCGAGTATTTAAAATCCGTCACAGAGCTCTCGTCCAATCAGAGGCGAGTATTTTGACCCGGTGCATTATGGGACATATCCAAGATGGCGGTTCCAAAATGGCGGATCCAACATGGCGGCTCCAAAATGGCGGCGTATGTCAGAGCAATAGCACAAAAGCAGCATTTGTTTGAACGCATCATTAAACGACGTTAAAGCGTTAAGAAAGTGTGTTAAGGCGTTGGGATGGGCGTCAAGGCGTTGAGACGGGCGTTAAGGCGTAACGACGGGCGTTGACGGGCGTCGCTGCATTTCGATGAATTGGTGTCAATTCCATGGAAATCAGAGCTTCTGAGCTAATTCACCAGGGCGTTGAAGCGTTAAGCTAAGCGTTGACGGGCGTTACTGTCTATAAAAGCGAGCGTATTTCCAAAAACACGCACAGTCGACGTTCAACCGTCAACATGACTTATACTTGCTCTGAGTGCGAACGCACGTTCACCAGACATTACGATATGATGCGACACCAGAAAAATATACATGGGATTGAAGACTCTGAGGAGTCCGTTGAGGCGGATGCTGATACAGAGACTGCTGAGAGTGTACCGACTGATACCGAAACAGAGATTGCCGAGAGTCTATCTAGTGATGCGGGGAGCTTGACCTCAGATAGTCAGCATACGTCCGTGGAAAGTGAGGCAGAACCTACTTTCTGGGATCGTATTGTGACAGCAGCTATCAATACTTACGCTGCAGCGATTGAGGACGCCGGAGAGGATAATTTACAACAGACGTACACCCAAATGCGCCCCCGCATCAGGAAAACAGCCATGGCGATCTATGAACAGTATACCTTACTACCGCTTGAAATGAAAGGCGATCCCACGCACAGGTCCATCATGAAGACCAAGCGTCACTTGGAAGAGGCTATGGGGCTACCACCCACCGAGGCCCTGGAAAATGCGATCAGAATGCGCAAACAACTGTTTCAGGACATGCTGCCCGAAAAATATCCAGGCCTGTCCGACGATGATTAGAATAAACGGTTCAGAGCGAACATGGTCGAAGATGGAACTTGCTGAAATGGCGACTTCTGATTGGACAAGAATACATCTAACGGACAGGAACGAATATGACAGATGCAAATGGTGGCCTCTGATTGGGCAAGAGTCTTTTTGAGTTGTAAACATACCCAACGCGGCTCCCCCAGCGTGGGTATGCTGTAACATTGGGGAAAATAAACTATATGAAAAAACTTCTTGTTGTTGTTGTTCTCTCATGTGTCATCGTTGTTGTTGTTGTTGTTGTTGTTGTTGTTGTTCTCTCTCCGGTCTATATCATGACGTCAAGGCGTTATGTTAGAGCGTTAAGGCGTAACGACGGGCGTCGACGGGCGTCACTGCATTTCGAAGAATTAGTGACAATTCCATGGAATATCTAGAAAATCAGAACTTCTGAGCTATTTCACCAGGGCGTTGAAGCGTTAAGCTTGACGTTGGCGGGCGTTGCTACAAGATGACACCTCAAACTACGCATTCGGACCAAGGATGATTAGTGGCTCCCCTAGCTCCAAAACGTCTAGCGGGACCCATACAGGGTCCAGTTTTCGACACTAGGTGACCACATCCCGACGAAATGGCCAGTTTTCGACACCGGATGTGCCGCCATCTTGAACATACGTGCCGCCATCTTGGATATGGCCCATAATGCACCGGGTCAAAATACTCGCTTCTGATTGGCTGAGAGCTCTGTGACGGATTTGAAATACTCGCTTCTGATTGGCCGAGAGCTCCGCATTGCGTCTGCGCATGCGCAGAATGATATTCCTACCGCACACCCACCCCATCAGATGCCCCTTCACGAATGCTTCACTTTGATACCTCACTCGACCCCATTGGACCATTCGTGGCTCCCCTAGCTCCCAAAACGTCTATTTTCATACCCTTTGGCCACCACGCATGCGCAGAATGACGCTAGTTCAACCCCACACCCAGCACATCAGATGCCCCTTCACGAATGCTTCACTTTGATACCTCACTCGACCCCATTGGACCATTAGTGGCTCCTCTAGCTCCCAAAACGGCTATTTCCATGCCCTTGGGCCACCGCGCATGCGCAGAATGACGCTATTTCAAACCCACTAGTCCAGTCAGATGCCCCTTGACCTAGGCTTCACTTTGATACCTCACTCGACCCCATTGGACCATGAGTAACTCCCCTACATGCCAACACGGCTATGTTCATACCCTTGGGCCACCGCGCATGCGCAGAATGACGCTAGTTCAAACCCACTAGTCCAGTCAGATGCCCCTCACCTAGGCTTCACTTTGATACCTCATACGACCCCATTGGACCATTATTGGCTTCGCTAGCTCCCAACACGGCTATTTCCATACCCTTGGGCCACCGCGCATGCGCAGAATGACGCTAGTTCAAACCCACTAGTCCAGTCAGATGCCCCCTCACCTAGGCTTCACTTTGGTACCTCATACGACCCCATCGGACCATTATTGGCTTCGCTAGCTCCCAACACGTCTATGTTCATACCCTTGGGCCACCGCGCATGCGCAGAATGACGCTATTTCAAACCCACTAGTCCAGTCAGATGCCCCCTCACCTAGGCTTCACTGTGATACCTCACTCGACCCCACTGGACCAGTAGTAACTCCCCTAGCTCCAACACGGCTATTTACATACCCTTGGGCCACCGCGCATGCGCAGAATGACGCTAGTTCAGCCCCACACCCACCCCATCAGATGCCCCCTCACATAGGCTTCACATTGATACATCACTCGACCCCACTGGACCAGTAGTAACTCCCCTAGCTTCAAAACGGCTATTTCCATATCCTTGGACCACACGAGTTGTCTCCCTTGCGTCAATGTGTGCAGATGGCGCTCTGATGCCGTGATGTGGAAAGGGCGTCCCCACACCATCCTGGAGCCGCCATTTTGTTTGTTGTTTTCTTGCGGAGATACACGGGACAATAAACGCTCGACCCTAGGGTGATACAGATGCTAGACTGATGCTATTAACATGGTACAACACCTATAGGTTATGTTTATTACTAGGACGTCAGCGAAATACTAGTACCCATCCTCCGCATGGCAGAACTGTACAACCCAGAACAAGTCAGGACATGCCTTGATCACGTGATCAGCCGCCATCTTGTACCCCACTTCACCACCACCACCCACAAGCCGCCATTTTGGTCCCACCACCTCCACCACCCACATCAGCCGCCACAACACCTATAGATTATGTTTATTACTAGGACGTCAGCGAAATACTAGTACCCATCCTCCGTATGGCAGAACTGTACAACCCAGAACAAGTCTAGACATGCCTTGATCACGTGATCGTCATGGGAAACCCCCACTGGGGAATCCCCCACTGGGAAACCCCTCCGCACTTCCTCCGCAAATCTGCGCAGAAACACCTGTAATGTGACCTGTAATACGCTTTATATACTACTATCCTGCCTGTGCTTCAAGAGAGACGTGATGTTAAAAGTCTTCACTATAAAAAGTATTGTCAAGACCATTGACCTAAATAAAATGATACTGCTTGGCTCTGAGCATCGTACATGAAATCACACATCAATAATTCTAATGATACCAGCGGAAATTAAAATCCACATCAGAACTATAGAGAGACAGGAAGGCCAACCTCCTCTGCTCAGTCCATTCGAGAAATCACAGAATCACATGTGCCCTGTACATTCAAACTGGTCAGAAAGTTAGGCTCCTCTAAACTGAACATGCATATATGTATTACATAACTATACACTGAAAACGATCATCTGTCATTTCTATAATCTATTATTACCAATCTAAAATGATTATCAGATATATGCAATATTCATCAAATATAGATGAGTTTAAATCTTCACGTGAGTGAGTTAATAGAATTTAACGTCGCTTTCGTTAGACGATTGAAGATACGTTTCCTCTTCGGACCTTCCTCTTAGTCTGTGTCGGTGCACCTATAGTTTTGTGGTCAGTAAATGGCCTTGTTGACAGATTCAGTTGTATTGACCGCTCAAATCATGTGAGTGTACGGGCATCCATGGCCTCATCTTCATAAGTTCAGGTAAATCCTAAATCCTCCTCGAAGGTTTACCTGGACATTTTTGGTTATTCGAATGAGTTCTTGAGATCTATTATACAATCTCGTACATTTCATCCCCCCGTGGTTGTTTTGAATTGGCATGTACATGTAGGTATCCCAAGCCTGCGGTTTATGCCATGACTCCCGATATCGATTTCAGTCTAACATCAAAGTAGTTTGACCAGCAATGAAATTCACATCGGATTTGATTAATGAGCTGGCTTTGCGCGCTAACTCATTTGTTCGATTCAGAGAAAACCTTTTGAGCTATTCATATCCAGAACTCCTATAGGTGAATAACCAAGCCAGTGTATCGATCCGAACAGATCAATCGATACATTGGCTCGCGTGGATGCCATGGCCAGGGCTTCCATTGTCAGTACGGTATATATGTTTAGGAAGAATATACTTTGGATGTATACCGTGTACCTCGTACAAATAACAGCAACTGGTAATCCAGTGCTGAATACGGCACGTTTCTACTTGTGTATATTTTCCAACCAATGCATTCATGGTCTGATTTCTTCACAGGGCTAATTGGAAGGTGGACGTTTAACCTGAAGGACCTATCAGAAGATTGTTCAAACAAGACAAAACTCTGTTACAACTGGTTGCGTCTCCAGGAATTGGGAGGAACACCGGTGCCGGGTAATCTATCTTGTCCTTGCACCATCGAACAGGCCAGACAAGATCTCCGCTATCAAGTGGATGAAGGGACATTCTGTGCTGAAACTATATTTCCTTTGGAGGAGAATTTCATACAGGTGAGTAGACGTACATGTACAACTGCTGATCAACAGGTCTAAACTAAGTGATTCCTACCAGAGAAATCTCCGTACTCTGATACTGTTATAATTTGTAAGATCATTTGCACCTGTTCGCTGATGACAGATGTTCGGGCAAAGAGAGGCGCGGTGGAGGGAGGGAGGAATGTGTAGACCTATATGCTGTTATAGGTGGGGGAGACCCTACCGGTATTTCACCGATTAAAATTGTCTGGCTTTTACGCCCTACGTACCCTCTTACATGTGTTTTCTGTCCAATCACCGCAGACATGCTAGTCTTTGGACATCTAGGTACGAGCTGTCTCGGAATTTCAAGATTATGTTTGCATTACAAACTCAATACAGCCGATCGATCAGTGCAGTGATCAGCTAATGTTTTTATACGCTCGTCAATTTTGACGGGAATTATATTGTGGTATGATGTCTGTGCATCCGTTAACTTTTCTGGTGAAAGCAACATTCTTTCGTTTCACTTTCGTGGCAGACACAGTGGAGCTCCATGGTAAATCATCATATTTGTACCATCGCTTTCTACCAGTCATTGCTATGAAATTAGTGATGATCTGTGATGAAATATAACTCGGAGAAGACGGACAAACAATTTCTCTTTTTTTTCGGTATGCACCGCGCGTGCATTATATAAACAAAGAAAAGAAAGTTATGCTTGGCAGTCTAATAAATTTGGCTCTAGGTAATGTAAATTTGCACCAACATTCTTTCGTTTCACTTTCGTGGCAGACACAGTGGAGCTCCATGGTAAATCATCATATTTGTACCATCGCTTTCTACCAGTCATTGCTATGAAATTAGTGATGATCTGTGATGAAATATAACCCGGAGAAGACGGACAAACAATTTCTCTTTTTTTTCGGTATGCACCGCGCGTGCATTATATAAACAAAGAAAAGAAAGTTATGCTTGGCAGTCTAATAAATTTGGCTCTAGGTGATCTAAATTTGTAAAAAATCTTCAGATAACATGAATTCCACCGTGACGGAATCACCGTTGGGAAGACTTTTTTTTATTCAAAGCCATGTACTCCGAAGTTCCGCGGTCATACCCATGTAGTTTTATGTTTAGTTTGCTATTCTATATGACATCTGTTCACGGATCCATGAAAAATCCACAGATGATCCAGCATTTTCAGTAAATCATGCCTCGAAATGTTTGTGACGGAATCACCTGAAACGGACATGACTCTTGACTAGTGTTGCTTGTCTATTTTTGTGCTGCTCAGTTTCAATCTGATTATTCTTATATGACATCTCTTACTAACATACAGTACCCAAGGATGATAAGATTTTTTTCCTCGTGAGAAAAACGCGATTGGATCATCACAGGGGTTAAATCTAGTCCGTGACGGAATCACCACAAAATCGTGACGGAATCACGTGTGCGCTTTTTAAATCTTCTCGGTAAAAGAGCTTGATTAATTACACATTTTCTAAAAAATTTCTATTTTCTTAGGTGAATTTATCACTTCTATACTTATAACATTAAAGCACTGAACTCAGGCCTTCAACTGGTCTCCAGTGGAAACATAGGACAAAATATAGGACTTTATTCTTGAAAACACAGGACAGATATAGGACATTTTACTGAAAATATAGGACAATCTTCAACTTGGAATTAGTTGCACATTAGCAGATTTCCTACCTGAAAGAAACAAAGAAGTATGGTTCAAGCCTTTCTCTGATAACCCACCATATTCATTAGGAAAGACTTCATACAGTCAGCATCGTCTGAGGATGCCATGGTGAGAAATCAGAGCGAGGCTGTGTGACAAGCGAAGTCAATAAACACCTGGAAATCTACTCATGAAAACCAAGTACACGGGTCATTAATCATGGTAATCCCAATTAAAACTGGAGTTTCCGGGAAATTTTCAAATCGAGTTCTCCTACGAAAAATTCATTTTTGTCATTTTTCTGATATTCTCAAAAATATTAAGTTTAACCCTGCATGGTACTGTTGTTCTTCACAATCACTACATGCATTTGGGAAAGCCGACCGATCTCTCTTAGGTACTCGTTGATTGGACCACTGTTGGTGTCCTATCCAATGAGTTCTACCTTTATGGAAATTTAGTTTGGAAAGTCTTCTTAACAAAGAATTTGAACAAGATCCCCCCCGCCTTCCATAATTTTTTTTGGACTGTGTGTGGTTTTTTTTGGGGGGGGGAGGCTTAGCATGTCCTTTTGTTGTAAGTTCCTTTGTCCAACACTCTTATGAGTTGCATAATAAAACCACACTGGTGGTTCCAAAGAAATAAAGTACATACAATTCAGCATCTTCAGTATCTATTCTTTAGTTATTAGTGTGCATCATAATTACAATATCGATGAAAAACGTGAATATAATGTTTGAAATATTGAGTTTCATATCTTTTACTATGACAAAGTCTGAAATATTGAGTTTCATGTCTTTAACCTATGAAAGAGTCTGAAATATTGAGTTTATAGAGATAAATTGCGCGCCAGCGGCGCCAAAAAAATTGAGTTTATCTCGTTTCGAAAATTGACTATATTATAAATTTTGGGCTAGAATAACCCCTGAAGTAATTTAATAATTTGAAAGAGACTCAGGGTAAAAAAAAAAAGGAAACAACTAAAAAAATATAGGACATATAGGACATAATTGAAGGCCTGTGAACTCCTATTTTAACGAAGGTATACAATTCCCGTCACATGTATATCATTTCTACAGATGTTCCAAAATAGTATAGTTTTCAGCAAAATGCAACTTTTCTTCCTTGACAATTTCGAATTTCCCGAGTTCTTCAGGTTCAAAAATTGCGGGAAAAATATTTCGCCATTGAAATACATCATCTCTGTTATTGACGTGTCCCAGGAGATCATGGGAAACGAACAGAAAAAGCAGCATGGCAATATATGGTCTACGAAACAATGTAGAGTGAATTTTATGCGAAAAAGGGATGTTTTTGGCAATGTTCGCTTTTTCGTGGAATTCATGATAAACGTATTTGTTACAGTACCGGTACCGATACCAATAACTCTCGGTGTCCAATAGGTGATGCTACAGGGATATCAGCTTCTCACAGCTATAAACTTTTGCCGAACTTGAAAATAGGGGACAGAAAGTGGGAGGTACCGTGGCCCATGGGGGACATCGACTTACTTTTTAACATTTTTTAATTACTTTTTCTGATTTTCTTGGGGATTTTCTTCATTTTTGGCCTATTTTCTACAAACATTCCAGTTTATCACACAATTTCATTGGATTTCTGTCATTCCTAGTAACGTCATCATAAATGCCACGGAAAACCAAACAAAACTCTTGGAAACGTTTACACCGCGGCGGAAACATTCCGCCGCGGTTTAAATGTTTCCACCGCGGTTGAAAGGTTCTCAACGTGGTGGAAACCTGGTTTCAACTGCGATGAGAACCAAATTTCATTCATGACTCTGTGGTCACTGGTTCGAATCCTGCACGGGACTCGACCAAATTTTCAGCACTAGAATTTGTGCTAGTCTAAGATAGTGTTATCCCAAAATAACGAAAATACTGTCAGATTCATCCAGTTGTTAATGGTGAAGATTATCGTGATTATAATCAGCTAATATCCTTTCCTTTCAGTTAATTTATTTGAATTTAACAAATATACTATCGGTATATCATTTGACGATCCACATAATAGATATGTGTGAACTCTCTGTTTATTTCACAGCACTGCTGTTACAACAACGATGAGATCAGTATCACATATGGAGGTTTGCTGTCGGGTATTTATGACCCAACATTTCCCTACCGTGGGACAGCTGACTGGGATGCATACAAGAATTGTTGTGTTGGACACTCTAATTGTCCATACTTCAGAGAGTATCTACCATCAATAACATGTGATGAATATCAGCCCCAAAATGCAGGTGAGATTGCTTGGACTCAATGTAATACTTGTAACATACTATGTCACAGCTATACTCATTTCTTAGAATTTTGATCAAATAATGCTTCAACATAAGCAGAATAAGCACTTTTGTTCTCAGGAGGCCAGATTTTGCGGTCATGCTAAACACCGCCCGGGACCGCCCGGAACCGACCGGGACCGCCCGGGGACAGCCCGGGACCGCCCGGGACATAATCTTACCGCCCGGGGCCACTAATGTCATACAGACTGTTAAGATTCAGCACTATTCCCGGTTTAAAGGTCGTATTGTCATTATACGACTGATGTGTGACGTTTGTTTTGAATTTCACGGAAAACTACGCTTACCCACTTACCTTCAAAAGACACCGCTATGGCAGAATTCTTAGCCGAATATTATCATGCCTTTTTCCCTCTGTTCTTGTCATATATCTTCGGAAATATAACAATAAAACAGAAGACGCGAATTATTTTTCTAATAAATTATAATCATGATGAATACGTCAAATCTGGCAGCTATATAGCTCAATTCTAAGCAATAGAAATCTCGACTACATATTTTCACTAACGGGTGCTCTGAAGATTAAAACCAGATCATGATGCCGTAACCGTGGAATTCATGTTGTCATTTTCTGATTTAATTTATTGATAAATATCGAATATTATCAACCAAATATATAAATTTGGTGAAAAAGCTAAGCGCTGAACTTCGCGTAATTGAAATTCTATATATCAACAGGAAAAAAAATCTGATATTTTATTATGCTCCAAGGGATTGTCATTGCAAAACTCTTGAATTAAAAATTCTGAATGTTACCCGATAAAGTACGCGCATGCAGCAAGACTACTTGTGATTGTGTGGACGTCCGATTCCTGGCGAATCTGTGAATACGACACTGATGATGTTTTGCAGATTCATTCTCATTGGATATGAATTTGTGTTATGTTGATGTACCATCGTAACTTTGCCGTGGCGGAATATTGACATGAATAGTTCCCGTCTCCCAAAGTAAATGACTCAACAAAACAAACAAAAATACAATTCATAGCATTCATAATCTACATCAACGATTTATTAACAAATATTTTACTAAACAAGCTACATAGACATGTAGAATTTAATGATGAAAATAGGACAAGATGCAAATTTGATCAGTTCGGAACTTTGTTTAACGGAAAACAGATATGTAGGTTGAATTTAGGACGCTCATGATTTGAATAAACCATCATCTGGGATGAAAACCATTTAAATTCTATGCATGCTTAAACAATTAACACGATGGTGATTATATTTCGATTTAATTCCGTCTTACAGTATTCAAATATATAAAATACAAATTTTATTCAACAGTTTTTCTCTCATACGTGAAAACACGGGTGACAAGTCTTTCGCGATGAATTCATTTATTGTTCTTGGTCGTGGTCTTCGCGCATTTCACTCTCTTTTTCTGACCAGGTTTCTTTGCCGTCTGTGCCGTTTTGGGGATTAAAAGATTTCCATCACTGGCCGTGACATACTTTTTCTTCGCTGGCAAACCCTTCAAAAGTTTCTTGCAGAGTTTGTCTTTTTCTTCTTCCGACTTCGTTGCCCAGACAGCATCGCTGACACGACATTTAACCATCTTATAATCGGAGTTCCTCTTCAGACTGACGTAGTACCTACAGAGAAGAACAATGTCATCCTCGTTGGGCTGAGGCTCAAGCGGTACTCGCACTTTCTTAATATCTTTGCAAAATAGACCATCTTTCCTGTCCACATAATCCAATTACCGTCTTTGAAAATATAATGATGCTTTTTGAGCGATCCACACGATGACCATGCACCACAATCGTCAACGAATATACTCTTCTTTCCTGCGGTACGGTGTGCTATATTCTGGCTGTTATCGAGGACGAAAAACACATTCTCCTTCACACCTTTCGGTATTTCCGCACCAGTGGGTTCAGTTTCCCGTATCAGCTTCAAAGTATCTTCGACATCGAGAAAGCGGCCATTGCCTTTCATGGCTCCGGGCAACGGTGGATTGACTTCGCTCTATAAACAAGTAGAGAAATAATTATACTACCTGAATTAAAAAAACAAACAATAAATGTATATGAGTCACGATGTCACTTTAGGTCCTGATTTGAACGCCAATGAAATATGAAAACTATACTCTACCTCTGTCTCATCCATTGATTCTTCGGGGCTTTCTCGACAGGCGTCGGATTTATGGGATATATCTGTGGCGTTTATTTTACCATTCAGTTCAGACAATGTCCTCAGAGCCACGTCATGGTCCTATTAAAAAGAGTGGTGTCGGAAATTTAACTTCTAAAAATGACATGATGAACAACTTGCAGTCTAGGAAATACAAAAAAAAATAAAATAAATACACACAAGCTTTATTCACTTGACACTTGTATAGAGACGAGCTTATAATAATATATTACTATTTAATTACTCCTCTAAATATGCTTACCAGTTGAGAAGTTGAGTACGTTTCCTGTAGTGCACTGTTCTTCACGAGCGAATGTTGAGATAACTGAGATGTGAATGTGCTTAGTAGTAGCGTCTACCCTGTTTGAGCCCTCTTGACCTCAAAAATTTGCATATTTTGGGGCGGAAACGAGGCGGAAAGGTCAAGAGCACTATAGTTCCGGCAGAATGACCAAAAAGCTACCTCCAACACAGGAGAGTTCCAATTGTTGCAGGGAATGTATTCCTCCGCGGTGATGCGGTCCTGGCGGTGATGCGGCCGCGGAAAAAAGCTTCCGCGGAGAAAAAGTAGTAACTAGATAAAATGGTCCGATTGGGTCGAGTGGGGTATCAAAGTGAAGCATTCGTGAAGGGGCATCTGATGGGCTGGGTGTGGGGTTGAAATATCGGCATTCTGCGCATGCGCGGTGGCCCAAGGGTATGAAAATAGCCGTTTTGGAGCTAGGGGAGCTACTAATGGTCCAATGGGGTCGAGTGAGGTATCAAAGTGAAGCATTCGTGAAGGGGCATCAGATGGGCTGGGTGTGGGGTTGAAATATCGGCATGCGCGGTGGCCAAAGGGTATGGAAATAGACGTTTTGGTATCTAGGGGAGCCCCTAATGGGCCGATGGAATCGTATGAGGTATCAATGTGAAGCCTATGTGAAGGGGCATCCAGTCATGGGTGGGTGTATGTAAAATTTTTCCTGAAAAAAAACCCGGAACACGGACTTTATCGAAAAATCTGGGAAAATGCCTATATGGGGTATGGGGGGTATATAGGTCGCCGGGCTTAACGGGGCTTGCCTATCAATAGAGTTATCTCCCCCTAGTTCCAGGGTGGGTGTATGTAAAATATTTCCTGAAAAAATACGGAACACGGACTTTATCATAAATTACGGGAAAATGCCTATATGGGGTATGGGGGTATAGGACCATCCTGGGAAACCTACTTCTCGACATTTGCGGTATAGGTTGTGGGGTCTCGTTTTCTTAGTCTCGTCAAGACAAACATGATAGGAAGTGTCGCGGAGCGAATCGGTGAAATTTTTGAAAAAAGTCACCGAGACCCATATAGGCCCATATAGACCCATACTAGGGGTATAGGACCAATGTTTGTCCCACTGGGAAACCTACTTCTAGACATTTGCGGTAGGGTTGTTTGGATTTGTTTTCTTAGTCTCGTCATTTAGAACATGATAGGAAGTGTCGCGGAGCGAATCGGTGAAATTTTTGAAAAAAGTCACCGAGACCCATATAAACCCATATAGTCCCATACTGGGGGTATAGGACCGATGTTTGTCCCACTGGGAAACCTACTTCTATACATTTGCGGTAGGGTTGTTTGGATTTGTTTTCTTATTCTCGTCATTTAGAACACGATAGGAAGTGTCCCGGAGCGAAATGGTGAAATTTTTGAAAAAAGTCACCGAGACCCATATAGACCCATTTTGGCCCATACTAGGGGTATAGGACCGATGTTTGTCCCACTGGGAAACCTACTTCTATACATTTGCGGTATGGTTGTTTGGATTTGTTTTTCACGTCTCGTCATTTAGAACACGATGGGAAGTGTCCCGGAGCGAAACGGTAAATTTTTTGGAAAAAGTCAGCGAGGCTTGGGTAGGCCCATAGGCCTATACTGGAGTATAAGCCCAATGTATGTATAAATCCATACGGGGTGGACGTTTTGGGGTCTAGGTGGGCCACTAATGGTCCAATGGTGTCGTATGACGTCTTATTTTGAAGCTCTCATGCAGGAGCATCCGCCTGGACTAATGGTTCGTCCGTGTTCAATAGTCTGCGCATGCGCAGCCTGGCCGTAGTAGAGAAAGCAGGCATTTTTGGGGGTATGTGGGTGTGTGTTTGGGGTAGAGATGCACCGCTATGGATCCGAATGGGTCGTGGAAGGTGTCAAAGTGAAGCTTGTGTGGGGTAGAGTCAGAATGGTGTGTTTTTAAGTGCAAGTCGCGTAAATCTGCGCATGCGCAGTTGGTTGTAGTAAGTAAAGTGACCATTTTGGGGCAGTGAAGGAAGGTATTTGGGGTAGAGATGGACCATCCTTGGTCCGAATGCGTCCTGGGAGGTGTCATTTTGTAGTTCTCGGGGTGTACATTCCGATTTGAGGGATGTTCCCGTCATCTGTGACGTCATCGATGACGTCATCAGTAGGAGTAGTAGCCAAAGTGTGCATTTTGGGGCAGTACAGGAAGGTATTTGGTGTAGAGATGGACCATCCCTGGTCCGATTGTGTCGTGGGAGGTGTTATTTTTTTTTTTTCAGGAAAATTTTTACATACACCCACCCATGACTGGATGCCCTTTCACATAGGCTTCACATTGATACCTCATACGACTCCATCGGCCCATTAGGGGCTCCCCTAGATCCCAAAACGTCTATTTCCATACCCTTTGGCCACCGCGCATGCGCAGAATACCGATATTTCAACCCCACACGCAGCCCATCTGATGCCCCTTCACGAATGCTTCACTTTGATACCTCACTCGACCCCATTGGTCCATTAGTGGCTCCCCTAGCTCCAAAACGTCTATTTCCATACCCTTTGGCCACCGCGCATGCGCAGAATGCCGATATTTCAACCCCACACCCAGCCCATCAGATGCCCCTTCACGAATGCTTCACTTTGATACCTCACTCGACCCCATTGGACCATTAGTAGCTCCCCTAGCTCCAAAACGGTTATTTTCATACCCTTGGGCCACCGCGCATGCGCAGAATGCCGATATTTCAACCCCACACCCAGCCCATCAGATGCCCCTTCACGTATGCTTCACTTTGATACCTCACTCGACCCCATCGGACCATTTTATCTAGGGACTACTTTTTCTCCGCGGAAGCTTTTTCCCGCGACCGCATCACCGCCAGGACCGCATCACCGCGGAGGAATACATTCCCTGCAACAATTGGAACTCTCCTGTGTTGGAGGTAGCTTTTTGGTCATTCTGCCGGAACTATAGTGCACTTGACCTCTCCGCCTCGTTTCCGCCCCAAAATATGCAAATTTTTGAGGTCAATAGGGCTCAAACAGGGTAGACGCTACTACTGTGCTTTCCATGATTGGATCCAGGCTAGCAAGGGAACACTATTAAACTCTTGCGATCTCTAATTTTAATTTGTGAGAAAAAAGGTATATACTATAACATTTTATTGGATACAGTGAGATGGCAATTATAAAAAAAATATATATAATGTTTTTTAGTTCAATTCGAGCTTTCGGTTTGAAAGTCATAACACAGCTTTATAGTTTATATAATTAATGTTATCACTTACCACATGATTGAAGCCTTTCATGGTCGAGGCGCGTTTCTTTTTAGTGGGTGACGTTACCATTGAATCGTTAATTGAAGATGAGTCAAAGCCGGGAAGTGTATTCTTTACGCCCTGTTATGAAAAGAATCCAATTGGTGTCACCGATAAGGAAATATTTAAGTTTAAGGAAATATTTAAGTCGTATGGACCGGGCCCGGAGGGAGCATTATTTTTTTTATAATGAATATTCATCTAATATATCATCGTTTTAATACTCAGTTGACAAATTGGCAAACCCATTTATGCGATGTATGGTAGATCTAGTATATGCTAAGCGCTTACTTGTGGTGAGCTGGCAACCTGGGCATAGGACAACTTTTTTGAAGCTTGAGGTCCATCGTCGTTTAAAACCACTCGTTCAGGGACATGAGATGGAAGCAGAGGCACAAAGTGATCTGGCGACCAATGTAGTCCACTTTATAAAGTGAAAGTGATTTTACGTTTATTAGTTTTATCACTCCATAGGAGAATATTGCAGAATTCTTTAATAAGAAACAAATTATTAAATTTACAAAATTTCTTCAAAATGCTTTCCGCTGTTATGTCCGTTCTTCTGCTTTTAATTGTCGTTTCCTTGAAACCGCGTACAATTATACTGCTGCTTCTCATCAAAATGGACTCGAGTTGTGCTGCGGAACGACATCTCTCCAGGCCATCTTTTGTCGCCAGTCCCAAACGCCGCAGTGCCATGTTGAAGTCAAAAGTTCCATCGGTGTGACTACATGAAGTGCATATATATTTCTCGTTGACGAGACCAACTAATACACTCAGCTGCCTGGACGTCAATCTTTCGCATGTGTCGTGGAACCATGTATCACACTCCTCACAGAATACAGACTGTCCGTGAAGAGTAGGATCGTCGCATTCTGAGCCGCATTTTCCACATGGATATTTCGCGACTATTGGTTCCACCCGTGCCTTATCGCGTCGCCTTCTTTTTGACATGACTCTATTCGACTTTCGAACTGAATAATGACTGATTTAGAAAAATATGTTTGGTGTCTGAGCAAAAAGCATGAACTGAGACTGCATACTTGTGTAGTTGACCCTTATATATATTCTTTTAATTGAAGCCATTTCAAAGTTGTTTGGAATTATTCTGTCTAAAATCACCCAATACTGCACACGTGTGTATTTAGGCTGATTGGCTTCAACAAACAATTTCTACGACTTCCAATACCACAAGGTTTCGTCCCGTTCGATGGGGTTTCAAACTGTGAATATGTTTATTGAAGTGTATACGGCGACGGATAGTTAGCCACCCGCTGATCTTACACTGTTATAAATTACCGTTATTTCACAGTAAATGTATGTTGGAGTTTACAGTACATTTAATCGTAAACACATTAATCTGTACATTGACCTGTGATATTTCAGTTGAAATGGGTAAACTTCGCACACACGTAACATAAAATATATTTGCACACGAAACGCTCATTTGCAGGAAACATCCGACACCTGCGTTGTACGATACAACATTCAGAGCATTATCAGAACACGCACTGGAACGAACGCAGCGGCTAACTTTAATTTTCGGTCTGTAATACGGTTTGGTATTATCTGACTTGCAGTTGTGTCCCACTATTCGTGTAATATTCCACAGATTCCTTCGTCATTATGTAAACACTAAGAGCTGGAAAGTATAAACCTCTGCCCCACCCCCAGTAGAGAGAGAGAGATGGAGAAGAAAAGATTATAGGAAAGCAAAATTTATGGTTACTATGCAGATACACAACACTGAACACGGACTTTTAAATTCTTTAACCAGTGTTAATATGACAATAATTTGATGTATTTATGCAACTGTCGATGCTCGATGCCGTTCAACAGAGAGTGAAAAATATATCGCTTCGCCTGAATGGATGTTGTAACAATCATCACCAGACTTTGCCCTTGTTTTGTTTTTGTTTTTTTAATGGAAAATCATAAACAAATCATACATGTTTTTCAATTCAGAATATTGAATTGAAGGCTACTTGAACACACAAGTCAGTTGGCGTTATGATCGCATGTGATCAGTGTGGTTTGATATAAGTAATGAAGTAACTATTATTACCAAATTAGTGGAAAATTTCACATACGCCACATGTAACAAAACAAACACTCCATGTCCGTTAACACTTGATAATTCACCTATCTCGCAAAATCGAAAGATGACTTCATCACTCCAGATTTCCATCTCACAAAATTTATTTAGAAAGATGCGAAGCTGCTCTCTCCCGTATTTCAGTTTTCCACCTCGCATAATTGAAAATACAGAAAGTTAGAAGGTCCAACGCCAGTCTTCAAATGAAACTGATGTCATACAGAACTGCCAGGGTCATCCTTCATCCCGTTTCTTCTAATCAGCATTGCATGAGTCTTGGTACCGTACAAGGACTTTTAGGAAAGAAGATACCGTTTTTAATTTTACTCAGATAGATTCGACTGAAAATGAAACCGTACTTTGGTATAATGCATATCTTGGAGTTTGGGAGAAACAGGGCTACTTTCAACTATGTAATGCTCCTATATGTCATAATTTTCTTTTGAAATACAAGAGATAGTAAGCTTTCAATTCCGAGCTTTGTAAATTGATACTTCGAATTTTGCGAGACGGAAAGCTGAAATACGAGAACAGTGTCCAACTTCAGCTTTCCATCTTACTTTCAAATTACCTAAAGCTGGAATACGGGAGCAATGTAGAGCTTTCCATCTTTTTACTCAACATTTTGTGAGTTGGAATGCGGGAATACGGGAGCGATGTCGAGCTTTCCATCTTCCGACTATGAATTTTAAAAAAATATGGAAAGCCACATTATAAGTGTTACGTCATGGTCCTATTAAAAAGAGTGGTGTCGGAAATTTAACTTCTAAAAATGACATGATGAACAACTTGCAGTCTAGGAAATACAAAAAAAAATAAAATAAATACACACAAGCTTTATTCACTTGACACTTGTATAGAGACGAGCTTATAATAATATATTACTATTTAATTACTCCTCTAAATATGCTTACCAGTTGAGAAGTTGAGTACGTTTCCTGTAGTGCACTGTTCTTCACGAGCGAATGTTGAGATAACTGAGATGTGAATGTGCTTAGTAGTAGCGTCTACCCTGTTTGAGCCCTCTTGACCTCAAAAATTTGCATATTTTGGGGCGGAAACGAGGCGGAAAGGTCAAGTGCACTATAGTTCCGGCAGAATGACCAAAAAGCTACCTCCAACACAGGAGAGTTCCAATTGTTGCAGGGAATGTATTCCTCCGCGGTGATGCGGTCCTGGCGGTGATGCGGTCGCGGGAAAAAGCTTCCGCGGATAAAAAGTAGTCCCTAGATGAAATGGTCCGATGGGGTCGAGTGAGGTATCAAAGTGAAGCATTCGTGAAGGGGCATCTGATGGGCTGGGTGTGGGGTTGAAATATCGGCATTCTGCGCATGCGCGGTGGCCCAAGGGTATGAAAATAGCCGTTTTGGAGCTAGGGGAGCTACTAATGGTCCAATGGGGTCGAGTGAGGTATCAAAGTGAAGCATTCGTGAAGGGGCATCAGATGGGCTGGGTGTGGGGTTGAAATATCGGCATTCTGCGCATGCGCGGTGGCCAAAGGGTATGGAAATAGACGTTTTGGTATCTAGGGGAGCCCCTAATGGGCCGATGGAATCGTATGAGGTATCAATGTGAAGCCTATGTGAAGGGGCATCCAGTCATGGGTGGGTGTATGTAAAATTTTTCCTGAAAAAAAACCCGGAACACGGACTTTATCGAAAAATCTGGGAAAATGCCTATATGGGGTATGGGGGGTATATAGGTCGCCGGGCTTAACGGGGCTTGCCTATCAATAGAGTTATCTCCCCCTAGTTCCATGGTGGGTGTATGTAAAATATTTCCTGAAAAAATACGGAACACGGACTTTATCCTAAATTACGGGAAAATGCCTATATGGGGTATGGGGGGTATAGGACCATCCTGGGAAACCTACTTCTCGACATTTGCGGTATAGGTTGTGGGGTCTCGTTTTCTTAGTCTCGTCAAGACAAACATGATAGGAAGTGTCGCGGAGCGAATCGGTGAAATTTTTGAAAAAAGTCACCGAGACCCATATAGGCCCATATAGACCCATACTAGGGGTATAGGACCAATGTTTGTCCCACTGGGAAACCTACTTCTAGACATTTGCGGTAGGGTTGTTTGGATTTGTTTTCTTAGTCTCGTCATTTAGAACATGATAGGAAGTGTCGCGGAGCGAATCGGTGAAATTTTTGAAAAAAGTCACCGAGACCCATATAAACCCATATAGTCCCATACTGGGGGTATAGGACCGATGTTTGTCCCACTGGGAAACCTACTTCTATACATTTGCGGTAGGGTTGTTTGGATTTGTTTTCTTATTCTCGTCATTTAGAACACGATAGGAAGTGTCCCGGAGCGAAATGGTGAAATTTTTGAAAAAAGTCACCGAGACCCATATAGACCCATTTTGGCCCATACTAGGGGTATAGGACCGATGTTTGTCCCACTGGGAAACCTACTTCTATACATTTGCGGTATGGTTGTTTGGATTTGTTTTTCACGTCTCGTCATTTAGAACACGATGGGAAGTGTCCCGGAGCGAAACGGTAAATTTTTTGGAAAAAGTCAGCGAGGCTTGGGTAGGCCCATAGGCCTATACTGGAGTATAAGCCCAATGTATGTATAAATCCATACGGGGTGGACGTTTTGGGGTCTAGGTGGGCCACTAATGGTCCAATGGTGTCGTATGACGTCTTATTTTGAAGCTCTCATGCAGGAGCATCCGCCTGGACTAATGGTTCGTCCGTGTTCAATAGTCTGCGCATGCGCAGCCTGGCCGTAGTAGAGAAAGCAGGCATTTTTGGGGGTATGTGGGTGTGTGTTTGGGGTAGAGATGCACCGCTATGGATCCGAATGGGTCGTGGAAGGTGTCAAAGTGAAGCTTGTGTGGGGTAGAGTCAGAATGGTGTGTTTTTAAGTGCAAGTCGCGTAAATCTGCGCATGCGCAGTTGGTTGTAGTAAGTAAAGTGACCATTTTGGGGCAGTGAAGGAAGGTATTTGGGGTAGAGATGGACCATCCTTGGTCCGAATGCGTCCTGGGAGGTGTCATTTTGTAGTTCTCGGGGTGTACATTCCGATTTGAGGGATGTTCCCGTCATCTGTGACGTCATCGATGACGTCATCAGTAGGAGTAGTAGCCAAAGTGTGCATTTTGGGGCAGTACAGGAAGGTATTTGGTGTAGAGATGGACCATCCCTGGTCCGATTGTGTCGTGGGAGGTGTTATTTTTTTTTTTTCAGGAAAATTTTTACATACACCCACCCATGACTGGATGCCCTTTCACATAGGCTTCACATTGATACCTCATACGACTCCATCGGCCCATTAGGGGCTCCCCTAGATCCCAAAACGTCTATTTCCATACCCTTTGGCCACCGCGCATGCGCAGAATACCGATATTTCAACCCCACACGCAGCCCATCTGATGCCCCTTCACGAATGCTTCACTTTGATACCTCACTCGACCCCATTGGTCCATTAGTGGCTCCCCTAGCTCCAAAACGTCTATTTCCATACCCTTTGGCCACCGCGCATGCGCAGAATGCCGATATTTCAACCCCACACCCAGCCCATCAGATGCCCCTTCACGAATGCTTCACTTTGATACCTCACTCGACCCCATTGGACCATTAGTAGCTCCCCTAGCTCCAAAACGGTTATTTTCATACCCTTGGGCCACCGCGCATGCGCAGAATGCCGATATTTCAACCCCACACCCAGCCCATCAGATGCCCCTTCACGTATGCTTCACTTTGATACCTCACTCGACCCCATCGGACCATTTTATCTAGGGACTACTTTTTCTCCGCGGAAGCTTTTTCCCGCGACCGCATCACCGCCAGGACCGCATCACCGCGGAGGAATACATTCCCTGCAACAATTGGAACTCTCCTGTGTTGGAGGTAGCTTTTTGGTCATTCTGCCGGAACTATAGTGCACTTGACCTCTCCGCCTCGTTTCCGCCCCAAAATATGCAAATTTTTGAGGTCAATAGGGCTCAAACAGGGTAGACGCTACTACTGTGCTTTCCATGATTGGATCCAGGCTAGCAAGGGAACACTATTAAACTCTTGCGATCTCTAATTTTAATTTGTGAGAAAAAAGGTATATACTATAACATTTTATTGGATACAGTGAGATGGCAATTATAAAAAAAATATATATAATGTTTTTTAGTTCAATTCGAGCTTTCGGTTTGAAAGTCATAACACAGCTTTATAGTTTATATAATTAATGTTATCACTTACCACATGATTGAAGCCTTTCATGGTCGAGGCGCGTTTCTTTTTAGTGGGTGACGTTACCATTGAATCGTTAATTGAAGATGAGTCAAAGCCGGGAAGTGTATTCTTTACGCCCTGTTATGAAAAGAATCCAATTGGTGTCACCGATAAGGAAATATTTAAGTTTAAGGAAATATTTAAGTCGTATGGACCGGGCCCGGAGGGAGCATTATTTTTTTTATAATGAATATTCATCTAATATATCATCGTTTTAATACTCAGTTGACAAATTGGCAAACCCATTTATGCGATGTATGGTAGATCTAGTATATGCTAAGCGCTTACTTGTGGTGAGCTGGCAACCTGGGCATAGGACAACTTTTTTGAAGCTTGAGGTCCATCGTCGTTTAAAACCACTCGTTCAGGGACATGAGATGGAAGCAGAGGCACAAAGTGATCTGGCGACCAATGTAGTCCACTTTATAAAGTGAAAGTGATTTTACGTTTATTAGTTTTATCACTCCATAGGAGAATATTGCAGAATTCTTTAATAAGAAACAAATTATTAAATTTACAAAATTTCTTCAAAATGCTTTCCGCTGTTATGTCCGTTCTTCTGCTTTTAATTGTCGTTTCCTTGAAACCGCGTACAATTATACTGCTGCTTCTCATCAAAATGGACTCGAGTTGTGCTGCGGAACGACATCTCTCCAGGCCATCTTTTGTCGCCAGTCCCAAACGCCGCAGTGCCATGTTGAAGTCAAAAGTTCCATCGGTGTGACTACATGAAGTGCATATATATTTCTCGTTGACGAGACCAACTAATACACTCAGCTGCCTGGACGTCAATCTTTCGCATGTGTCGTGGAACCATGTATCACACTCCTCACAGAATACAGACTGTCCGTGAAGAGTAGGATCGTCGCATTCTGAGCCGCATTTTCCACATGGATATTTCGCGACTATTGGTTCCACCCGTGCCTTATCGCGTCGCCTTCTTTTTGACATGACTCTATTCGACTTTCGAACTGAATAATGACTGATTTAGAAAAATATGTTTGGTGTCTGAGCAAAAAGCATGAACTGAGACTGCATACTTGTGTAGTTGACCCTTATATATATTCTTTTAATTGAAGCCATTTCAAAGTTGTTTGGAATTATTCTGTCTAAAATCACCCAATACTGCACACGTGTGTATTTAGGCTGATTGGCTTCAACAAACAATTTCTACGACTTCCAATACCACAAGGTTTCGTCCCGTTCGATGGGGTTTCAAACTGTGAATATGTTTATTGAAGTGTATACGGCGACGGATAGTTAGCCACCCGCTGATCTTACACTGTTATAAATTACCGTTATTTCACAGTAAATGTATGTTGGAGTTTACAGTACATTTAATCGTAAACACATTAATCTGTACATTGACCTGTGATATTTCAGTTGAAATGGGTAAACTTCGCACACACGTAACATAAAATATATTTGCACACGAAACGCTCATTTGCAGGAAACATCCGACACCTGCGTTGTACGATACAACATTCAGAGCATTATCAGAACACGCACTGGAACGAACGCAGCGGCTAACTTTAATTTTCGGTCTGTAATACGGTTTGGTATTATCTGACTTGCAGTTGTGCCCCACTATTCGTGTAATATTCCACAGATTCCTGTCATTATGTAAACACTAAGAGCTGGAAAGTATAAACCTCTGCCCCACCCCCAGTAGAGAGAGAGAGATGGAGAAGAAAAGATTATAGGAAAGCAAAATTTATGGTTGCTATGCAGATACACAACACTGAACACGGACTTTTAAATTCTTTAACCAGTGTTAATATGACAATAATTTGATGTATTTATGCAACTGTCGATGCTCGATGCCGTTCAACAAAGAGTGAAAAATATATCGCTTCGCCTGAATGGATGTTGTAACAATCATCACCAGACTTTGCCCTTGTTTTGTTTTTGTTTTTTTAATGGAAAATCATAAACAAATCATACATGTTTTTCAATTCAGAATATTGAATTGAAGGCTACTTGAACACACAAGTCAGTTGGCGTTATGATCGCATGTGATCAGTGTGGCTTGATATAAGTAATGAAGTAACTATTATTACCAAATTAGTGGAAAATTTCACATACGCCACATGTAACAAAACAAACACTCCATGTCCGTTAACACTTGATAATTCACCTATCTCGCAAAATCGAAAGATGACTTCATCACTCCAGATTTTCATCTCACAAAATTTATTTAGAAAGATGCGAAGCTGCTCTCTCCCGTATTTCAGTTTTCCACCTCGCATAATTGAAAATACAGAAAGTTAGAAGGTCCAACGCCAGTTTTCAAATGAAACTGATGTCATACAGAACTGCCAGGGTCATCCTTCATCCCGTTTCTTCTAATCAGCATTGCATGAGTCTTGGTACCGTACAAGGACTTTTAGGAAAGAAGATACCGTTTTTAATTTTACTCAGATAGATTCGACTGAAAATGAAACCGTACTTTGGTATAATGCATATCTTGGAGTTTGGGAGAAACAGGGCTACTTTCAACTATGTAATGCTCCTATATGTCATAATTTTCTTTTGAAATACAAGAGATAGAAGCTTTCAATTCCGAGCTTTGTAAATTGATACTTCGAATTTTGCGAGACGGAAAGCTGAAATACGAGAACAGTGTCCAACTTCAGCTTTCCATCTTACTTGCAAATTACCTAAAGCTGGAATACGGGAGCAATGTAGAGCTTTCCATCTTTTTACTCAACATTTTGTGAGTTGGAATGCGGGAATACGGGAGCGATGTCGAGCTTTCCATCTTCCGACTATGAATTTTAAAAAAATATGGAAAGCCACATTATAAGTGTTACACATGGAATGATCCACAGAAGAAAATAATACAGAATGTCAAGTTGAACCTTCGAACCTGTGTGGTGCCGGGCGATTTCCGGACGGTCCCGGGCGGTTCCGGGCGGTCCCCGGCGGTCCCGGGCGGTGTTTAGCAGGACCCAGATTTTGTCTGTTGACTGCTATTTCATACCGTGATAATCATTCCGGTACTGACTATATGAGTGGCAGATGCCATATACCCAATCTAATTAAAATTAAATCCTATCTGCTCCCCATTTGGACATGTCACTTGTAGGATCTAACAGGCTTGCAGTAAAGCCCAAGTCCCACTTAGGCGAATTCCTTTACGAAGCTTGACGATTTAAGATCGTAAGTATTGGTAAGATTCTCGCAAGCTATTCGTAAAGACATTCGCCATGATTCGTAAGCCATCGCTTCAATTCGTAAGAAAATCGTCGCCACTTTTTTTATCGCCGCGTCAATTTCAAAATGTTCAAAAAATTCGCCAAGCAATGCGATTTTGCCTTAAGTCTCAAATATTCGTAATTTTATCGTAAATTATCGTAAGTCGTCGTAACTACGTTGTAATGCATCGTAATTAAGTCGTAATTTAATCGCCTTATTGGTAACAGTTCCGTTAATAATCGTCAAATGAAAAATAAATACTAATAGTTTCGATAAAGCCCAAGTCCCACTTAAGCGAAGTTGTTTACGAAACTTTGCGATGTATTGGTCGTAATGTTTCGTAATAAATCGCTTTACAAAAACCGGTTTTCCCGTCATTTGGGACGAATAGATACGACATGTTTTACGAGTAATTACGACAGTTTGCGATGCAGTTACAAAGAAATACGATACTTTTACGACAGTTAGCGATATTCGCACCCAAATTTAGGCGAATCAGTGCGATACAGTTGCGAATATGTGCGATGTATTTGCGAACATTTACGAAGTGCATACGACTACTTGCCATTATTTCACGATGTCTCGCGAATACGCACGAAGGTTTTACGACGTTTTTACGACGTTGTTATGACAGTTTGGGTAAAATGTTTACGATTACTTCGTATACCATCGTTTCCTGTCGTAAGTTATCGTAACTATTAGTGTTTATTTTTCTCTTGACGATTATTAACGGAACTGTTACAAATAAGGCGATTAAATTACGACTTAATTACGATGCACTACAACGTAGTTACGACGACTTACGATTATTTACGATAAAATTACGAATATTTTAGACTTGTTTATGTTTATGTTTATTTGACATCAGATCTCAACAGGTCGATAAAACCCAGTAGTAGAGACGATAATACAATAGTATATAACATAATGAAACATATTAGAATAACATAACACAAACATACATTGTAAAAATAATAAAGTCCAAATATCATAAAACGTGGTGTTAATACAATACATAATCGTTACTTAAAATAGCACAGATTTACATTGTGATTTAAAAGCGTTCAATCCGGTAAAAATATCGAGATCATGAGTCGACTGAAGCTCGTTAAAAATGTTTTGAGCCCGGATTAAAATGCTATGCTGTCGAACAGTCACACGAGCAGCCGGGGGATAAAATGTACATATCTGGCGAGAATTACTCCTCGGGACTCGATATAAAGGTTTACTAGTAAGATCCATACAATTAAAATAACTGTTGACACATTTGTGTAAAAATATCAAGACATAATATGTGCGTCTATTTTCCAGAGTTGGGAGTCTAAAAGATTTACATAAAGATTGATAAGATGACGAATTGTATACGATAAACGACTTGTAACATAGAAATTTTAAGAATTTGCGTTGTACACCTTCAAGTCGTAGCACTAGCGTTTTCTGAGAAGGTGACCAAATTTCACAGGCGTATTCAAGTCGACTTCTTACGAGGCACATATACAATGATTTTATGGCAGATACATTATTAAAAGATTGACAGTTCCTTCGAATAAAACCATACATTCTTCTAGCCTTACTAAGAACAGTAACAACAGGAGATTTAAAATTCAAGTTATCTGATAAAATCACACCCAGATCTTTGATTTCTTTGACATTTTGTAATGGAACATCATTTATTGTATATGTAAAATCAGTCTTGTTTCTCTTCAGAGTAAAATTGATAGAGATACATTTTAAAATATTGAGACTGATCTTCCATAATCTACACCACTCAATTGCATTGTTTAGATCAGCTTGCAGTGACTAACAGTCATTGATTGAGTGAATTACTTTAAAAAACTTAGCATCATCAGCAAACAACAGACATTTACTTTCTGTTAAAACTTTGGGAAGATCGTTGATGAATAATAAAAACATACTAGGTCCTAAGATTGAGCCCTGGGGGACTCCGGATGTAACAGTGCTCCATGGAGATGTCACTCCGTCAATAACAACCCGCTGACTTCTATTATTAAGATAGGATTTGAACCAGTTAAGAATGTTACCACGGACTCCATATTTACTAAGTTTATATACGAGAAGATCATGACTGACAGAGTCGAAAGCTTTACTGAAATCAGTATACACAGCGTGGACCTGGGAACGATTCTCAATCTGGTTCGTAACAAAATCAGTAAAACAGGCTAAGTTTGTAATAGTCGACCTATTTGCTGTAAAACCATGCTGTTCATCACAAAGCATAGGAGAGAAGAAATTTACAAAATGGAGATTAACAGCAGATTCGAAAACTTTGCCTACTAAAGGTAATAGAGAAACAGGTCTATAATTGTTGACATTTTGTTTATCCCCAGCTTTGAAAACAGGTACAACATCTGAATATTTAAGAACTGAGGGGAAACTACCGAATTTCAAAGACAAGTTAAATAGTTTGCATAAGGGTACACACAGTTCATCTGCACATGTCTTGAGAACTTTGCCAGTGATATTGTCATAGCCACATTCGTGCACCTCGTTAAATGATAGCGATAATTCAGAAAAAGTATCACTTGACTCATCGACCATTGGCGGAAAGTTCGAAGCGGCATCACCATTGAATATTGAAGTAAAATAATCATTAAATAAAGAGGCAATATCAACACTTTTCGAAGCTTGGCGATGACCGTCTGACATCGGACCGCTAAACGAACCTTCGCACTTTTTGCGTTTAATGAAACCCCAAAATCGTTTAGGATTATCCTGGAGAGAGTCCTGAACTGTAGTTAGATAATCCTTGTACTTCAGTGACTGGAGTTTCTTTACTTCTTTTCTGAGATCTGAAAACCGTGTATACTCATAAGATAATTTGTTTTTCCCAGTTCTGGTGTATTGTTTACGGGCATATTCCTTTTCTTTTACCAGGGCCACTAGCTCATTGTCATACCATATGGGAAATTTACGGTTTTTAATACGGATCGTTGGAATGCATTCTTTTAAAACAGCTTGTAAAATATCATAAAAATATTGAAAGCTTTCATCCACTGAGTTAAAAGAATCTAAAATTGACCAATCTATGCACAATAAAAGGCGTTTCATATGTTCAAAGTCAGCACGTTTGTAATTAAAAACGATTCGTTCTGCATTGCATAGTTTCTCACGCTTTGTTTGAACAGAGAAGTTTCCTTGAATAGCTGAGTGATTGGAAGTCACGGCACTTGGGCTATTAGTAATGATCACCGAGTCAAGGGTGCCAGCAACAAGGTCTAGTACACGATCATTACATGTTTTTACCGTGCTGTACACTGTAAATTTGGCGTTTAGATCCTAAACATAAATCTAAACACAAATTTTGTCCATAGTTTTTGACACGTTTAAATTCCAACATGTTTAGAAATATTGTGCTTAGACCGTAAACACATAGCTAAACATGTTTAGAAAGTTTGTATTTAGAGCCTAAACACAAGCTAAACATGTTTAGTAATATTGTGTTTGGACCCTAAACACAATGCTAACATGTTTAGGATTATTGTGTTTAGATCCTAAACACAAAGCTAAACATGTTTAGGAATATTGTGTTTAGACCATAAACACTAAGCTAAACACGTTTAGAAATATTGTGCTTAGAGCCTAAACACATAGCTAAACATGTTTAGGAAGATTGTGATTAGACCCTAATCACAAAGCTGAACATGTTTAGGAATATTGTGTTTAGAATCTAGACACAAAGCTAAACATAACCCTAAACAGAAAACTAGACACAAAATTTGTCCGCTTTTTTTAACACGTTTAAATGCACACATGTTTAAATTCATTACATGTCATGGATTTAAACACGAATTTTGTGTCCTGTCTGTGAACATGTTTCAGTACAAAAATATTCTCCCTGCTGGTTTGCTGTGTAATACACTCGGACTCAAGAATTGTATGTCGACTCGGAAGTGAACTGGCCTTCATTCTGATGTCAACGGTGGTATATTCCCAATATGCCTTTCGATGCCTGCTGATATGTGATATCCAATAGAAACACCATAGAATTCACAATGATGATGAGTATCCAGGAACAGCAAAACACAAATTGATGGAAAGAAAATAGCTGCAATCTGATGAATTCACAATTTTGCATGGACTACAAGTTGTAAGATATAGGTGTTGTTGCTTTTTCCTAGATATTCACAATCCTCAATGAAAAAGTCTAACAATAAATGAAAGGAATAATAGTAAAGTTCTCAGTTAGTTGAATTTTATTGTCAATTAGTGCACTGCTACCATGATCATCACACCCGCGCCACTCATATTGGAATTTCGTGAAATGAACTTTCATCGTAACAAGAACGGAAGCTCAAGCGATCCCAAGATCATATACCCATGAACAAACATAGTGAGCTAGCAATGTGGTTACTCCTCAGATGGAAAAAGTGGCCACACAATAGGAAAATGCATGTCCTTTTCGCGGTGTCAGAATGCCCCCGAAATCATGGAATGCACATGGGCAAAAATTATGTACATTCAAAGTACTGAATAAATCTATATAGACACTGTACCTTTATTCAAGAATTGTATTGGGTTCAAAGTTCTATAAGGAAAGTTCCAATCGATTTCAGATGTATGTTGTAGCCAAAAATTCAACAAAAGTTAATACTTCATTTAAACTTAGGAGCAAGAGCTGCATGGCATCCTTGATTTCACTTCCAGCTGATATTTCCAACACTGAAACTTCAAACTGTTGTTGACAGTTCAGCCATCTGTGAGGGTGATTAATATCAACGACTATGGCTCCTCAGGCTCTTCGTATTGAAGTCCCACTTGACTCTTTCAGCTGTGAAACAACAGAGAAGCAACCTTAATAAGTCGAAATATTAAAATTAATTTAACAGTCACACGAGACAGCAGATCAAAAAGTGTACCCGTCACCTTTAAGAATTACCTGAACAAGCGGCCGTTGAAATTGTCGAGTACATGTAATTCACAATTAACGACAAAGCAGCTACACGTTACCAATAAATTAATGACACATTGTTTCCATGCACTAATTTGCAGCTGTTTGAATGAATTTTGTCAAAGATATATTTTGAATACCAAAATAAAAATAAAAAAAATTATTGGCTACCTGTCACTGGAGACAGGTATTTTATTTGTCTACCCGTCTTTTTATAAAATTACCTGTCAGGGGGAGGCAGACATGTGTAAATTTCGACTCCTGCGGCTTGAGATTGAACCCAAAACACATGGCTTGTGGGGCAGATGTTCTTATTCATTAGGCCATCACAATTGACCAGATTTACAGTTAACAACAGAATACAGTAATCCTACAATGGTAACACACCGGTTCTTGTCGAATCACCGAAGTTAAGCATTGTTAAGCTCAGTCAATACTTGGACAGGAGACCGGGTGCTGTACTGGCTGGACTGATCAGTGTCCAGGGTAATAGGAACTGTGAGCACACTCGTGTTATGGTACATGTAGGCACAGTTGTGATAGGACTGAAACAAGGTTGAAAACGATGCTAAACCCTACTACTCACTCACCCACTCCTACAAGGGTACCTAATTTAAATTACACTATAAGGCACAGGCCTCAATTTAAGGTGGTAACCTGTTTTCGGGTTGCCTGGAGGTTGCCATATGAAAAATAGTGGTAACCTATTTTCTGGTCCCCATAATTTTAACTGATAATTGACAATAGGTTAATAATTATGCAATAGGTTGCCATAGGTTACCAATGTAGATTTCATGGTAACCTGTTGAGAGGTTACCATCAGCACTCCTTAAATCGAGGACTGCGGCAATCACAGATTGAGAGTTTTACATCTCAACTGGTGAAATGGGATATGAAATGCACTCAATGATCCAGAGAAATGATTCTCAACAGAGAATAGATGAAGTGACCTTTTGTATAGAAATTATTTAGGTCATAGTACTGCAGGGGACGAAAATGAATGTCTGCTATCTTCAGATGAGCTCTTCTCTGCCCACAATTAGGCTTTTTTCTTTAAATTTTGTACCAATTCATACCATGCAATGCATACTTGGAAGTCATTGTCTGTTTTTCTCGACATTGAAAGAAAAAGCACGGTTTGACAATCAACAACTTTCCCAGGTGGAGTTAGAGTTTCATGATTCTTTACAGCTGCATCGGCAAGCTATACAAAGAACTGGAAGGCAAGGAAAGCCAGTATTTTTAACTCCAAATGAATAAGGTTCTTTGGGGCTCTAAAGTTCTAAATCAAACAAAAGAAGTTGAGATTTCTCATTAACAGTACTTACATCCTTTCTGCAAATAAAATCTGTAGTGTTGCAGGAACTCTTTGCATACTTCACACCATCTTCTGTTCGAGTGAGGTGTTCCAGTACATCGTAACTTTTGATTCTGGCATCTTCCTTCTATAAAAATATTAATATATTATATAAATAGGCATACATGTATCATACATGTATTGTGTGTCATATTACCAGTATTGTTTGATTACAATCATGTGAATGTACTTATTCAAGGGAGTATGAAACACCATTACTGTACTCGATGGATTATTAATATATGTAATTCAAGCTTTCCAAATATATATGGCATAGAACTGTAAAACAGAAATGTCAAAAAAGGGTTGTCACTTTCACTGACCCTGTACGCATCCTTCGTGATTATATCTCCCATACATTTATAAAGAACAGAGATGATAGACCTATACTTGTTTATACATGCATTTGAAGTTTTGATAAATCATATGAAATATTTTCACAAAATACATGTACCGGTACTCTAACACTAATTACAGTGGGATTTAAAAGTTGCCAACAAGAGGCAAGAGGTGCACTTGAATGCCTGTTGGTAAATTTGAGTAAGAATTAGATCCCCCTCAGCCCCACAACCCACCCCGCTCCGATTATGTTTGAATCCCCTATGCTCTGACGCACCCCCCCCCACCCCACAAACTGAGTTATTACTCTTTGTGCATCGCCTACTCAGGAAATCATATATTTACAAACCTTCAACAGAAGCCTGTGGCAGAAGGAAAACCGGCACTTTTCAGTTTGATCTGTAATATCAACATAGAGACACCCCATAGTCTATCCACAGGTACAGAGGAGTCTTCTAGTCAAAATCCTGAAAATAGTTGCATGCAGGCAGTTTTACTATAGTGAGTAGTTTGTCATTGATTGACAGAGCGAACAAATGCATTTTGACCCCTCGACCAACACTGTAACTTTGTAAGAAATTTGGCAGAATGTGACCACGGTCCAGTGTCCTTATTCCTACGAATTGGGCTCTCATTTGCAAATTGTCCGGTAATGAGTGAGTGAGTCAGTGAGTGAGTCAGTCTGAGTCCATCCGAATCCTTTCGTCGGCAAAAAAGGAGAAATGTTGACATTAGAGCCTTTTTGGCATGAAGGTGCATTAGGGAACTGTTACCAGCAAGTTCTGAGCTGACCTACTCTTGATGACATTTTAAAATCACTGCTGATTCTGACTTGGGCAGTGCCCAACTTAATATAGGCAGGATTCAACTGGGGGTTGGGAAGAGGGATTTCCAAGAGTTTAGCTGGCGTCGGAGTCGTAATGCCTACCCTTCGTAGGTCCTGTGATATTAGTCACACTGCCAGGTAAGAAAATGAACAGAGCAAATTGAAAAAGTTAATACCTGTACTATCGTACTAAACTATTTCAAACTGAACTAAACCGCCACTTGACTATCTATTAGAAAGTTCACCGAAGCTTCTTACCGTGGTTCCTATAAAACTACCTTTATTTATCTCCAGTACAGAAAAGCAGCTACGGGTAATAACTCAGTGCCTGAAAAGCATAAACTACAGGTGTACCGGAAAAAAAAGAGTGTACGGTACAGGGAAATCCAACAAGTCAAGTGTACCGGTCACCACCATGGCTTGTCTGTCCTTGGGTGTCTTCGTCGATATTGCTGATGTTGTTAATACAAATATAAATATCTTTCTTTTTTTCCGGAATATAATTATTTCCAAAATTTTATACAACACAATGACAGTGCCCACATTTGGGCCATTACATGCCGAATGAACAATACATTTATGAATGGCAATGAAGCAAAGACTACGGTGAAATAAAAAATACCACCCCCGCCCCTTCACCACCGCAATTGATGTTGTTAATAACAATATAAATATTTTTTTCTTTTCCCGAATATAATCATTTCCCAAATTTTCATACACAATGATGAGCAATGACAGTGCCCACATCTGAACAATTACACATGCCGAATGAACAATACATTTATGAATGACAATGAAGCAAAGACTACGATGAAATACTCCCCCCCTCCCTCACCACCCCAACGTCATCAGTCATTCCAAGTCATGATGCGGCACCATACAGTTCAATGCATCAAGGCAACACCCCTCCCCCCCCCCGTCCACCATCGTGATAAAAAATCCACGTTCGCCAAATTTACTTGAAAAATAGCTGTTCATTTTACCTTCGAAGATTGCAGGTCAATGCCTACTCGGTCGTGAGCAAAATGACATGATGTCTGACTTATATAAAGCATGGGGTTATATATAGAGACCCCATATTTCGACACTTCACCCTAATACCACCGCCCACACCCCCCAAAACTTTTGTTTTGCGGGCCTGTGGTCTCACATCAAATTCAACGGCTAATAAAATGAGTGATACAGGCATAAAACTGTACATCTCTGTCATAAATAACATCGATGAGACAAGATTCTTACCTTGCTGTTCAACATTTTACCGTTCAACATCCATTTCGTCTCTTGCAGAAGTGCCCGTTACGCGCGCGCGCGCAAATGTGTGACGTCAGACGAGACAAGTGTTGTATTACTGCGCGGATTGTGTTGCACTGCACACAAACTAATCCGTCGTCGATGTTTATACGACTTCACAAAACTATTTCAAAACTGAAGCTCAACGATGAAATCATAATACAAAGCTTCGACAGGAGAGTCAGTTGATATTCTGTACAGGCAGATTGACATGTACCAGTTTTGAAATAATTGAAAACAATTCGAGCCTCTGTTGAGCCATGTAAAATCATACACTTGTTCATGTATACTGTTACTGGCCTTAACCAATGTGATTTGTGTTTGCGCCAATAAACGAATCTGAATCTGAATCTGTATTTGAATGCTTCTATGCGTATTTTCACATACTTTAGAACAAGCAGCTAACGAATGAAGCCAAATACAAAATATGCAAATTTGTCACGCCATGTAAACACAATATTACGTTTAGGGTTTGTGTGTTTGAATTAAACACATGCAATATGCGTTTAGTAATGTGTTGAAGATATCCGACAATTTGTGTTTAAATGCTAAACATGTCATGCTTTGTGCTACTCTATTGTGTTTAGGATTGTGTTCCGAGTTAAACGCCTAAAATATTCGCGTTTAGGAATGTGTTTAGGAATGTGTTTAGGAATGTGTTAAGATCCATGAAATGTGTTTAAATGCTAAACATGTCATATACTTATGTGTTGCGGAATGTGTTTATATTCACAACGTGTTTAATTTGTGATGTGTCAAAAGCAAAATGTGTATCGATTTTTAACACTTTCATAAACACGTTTAGACCTAAACGTGTCATGATAGTGTTTAAATCCTATACGCCACATTTACAGTGTACTGAAACAAAGCATGTTCATTCATTATGTCCAGGAATACTTGGCAGATTTGTGGCCGACCTGAGCTGTAAATGGGGTTCGCGTGGGTAGAATCCGCCGGCATCACCCACGACACTTCTCTCAGATTAAAATCCCCACAAATAATTATTTTGTCATGATCTTTCAGGACGTCAGATAAAAGTTCCAGAGACCGATCAAATTCTTGCATCGCACTGGGTTTGGCGTCAGGAGTGATGTAAACCGAGGCTAAATAAAGTGATTTGCCCGGAAGATAAACTTGAGACCACACAATTTCGCAATCCGTCTCTAATTCCCGACATCTCCTGCTCTCAAATTCCGTTTTCACTGCGACAAGAACACCACCGCCTGTCTTTTTCGCTGAAGTGGATTGATCCCGGTCCCTTCTGTGGACTTTGTATGGGAGATCCGTTAAAACTTCACCTTCCTGAACCCCGGAGTCAAGCCACGTCTCAGTTATAAAAATGAAGTCAAACTCACCATCGCTGAAATGACAATTAAAGTTCGTCAGCTTGTTTTTTAAGCTCGTAGCATTGTGGCAGTAAAGGGTAAAATCCATGCTGCCTCGACTTCTATCACCCTACTGAATCGACGAGTATGATTATAGGTGAAAACCGCCGGTCACGTGTCAAATCACAGTCAATGGTAGGTTTTTCGGTGCTTTCGTTATCAAGCGTGGGCGTGTGTCTGACCGGACGACAGTCACCACAGCCGAAAATGAACGATTTTCAGCATATCGATGACAGGTATGGTTACTGGTGTCCAGTCATTTTTTGAAGGAGAAATATCGTACTATATTGTCACCAAATGTAGGGTTATTACTATTTCAAGTTAACAAAAATTTTAAACATTTTTGCGGCGAGAGGTGTTTTTAGGTGTTGGTAGACAGTCCATGGTAGGTATTAGCATCGAATTATAGTGTGAGGAAATGAGCACAAAATGAACACGTGGGAACTTAATATCTGCCTCATGTATCACTGACTCATTCATCTCTCGATTCCTTCCACTTGTGTGTGTTTAAGAGGAATATGAACCATTAATAGTTTATTCTCTGTCTGTCTCATATTACGACAGTCCATTGTATCATCATCGGATCGATCGACAGTCCATGGTAGGTCAAAATACGGTCAGTCCGAACTGACGTGAACCGTGTAACCTTGGCCAATGATTCGCCAAATGGACTGTTGCCAGGACAAATGGTAGCTACAATGGACTGTCGACATATCTGATATATAATCATATGTTGCCTCATTATAACATTGCAGCTGTTATGCGGCTTCAATGTGAAGTGATCCAACCTACAGTTCATGGTCGCATGACAAATGGACTGGTGCATTCACCTATAATCATACTCGTCGATTCAGTAGGGTGTCTATGTACTGTTGAAATTGGGCCAGGGTGAAGTTCGATATCTCCGCTGAGCAGCAACAACAAAAACAAAAGCTTGGTGTTGTTGTTGGTAGATTTCCCATGGCCCTCGTTGTGAGCCCCACCATAATCAACTGGTCCCACAACAGTGCTGTAGATATGAAGAAGGCCAAAATTCACCTTTCTACCGTCATACATCGAACAGAAGAATCTCTCGATGTCGTAGGGACTATTCCTGCTGCTATCAGTATCCAAATCTTTGTGAATTAACCTCGAATTCACGCTAAAATACAGTAAAATAGAGAGAGCTAAAATCGACAGGACTTGCTTGGCGGCCATGTTGTTCCGAGTGATTAAGGCAAAATCGCATTGCTTGGCGAATTTTTTGAACATTTTGAAATTTACGAATAGCTTGCGAGAATCTTACCAATACTTACGATCTTAAATCGCCAAGCTTCGTAAAGGAATTCGCCTAAGTGGGACTTGGGCTTTACTTAGGAAACGATTGTATACCAAGTAATCGTAAACATTTGACCCAACCTGTCATAACAACGTCGTAAAAACGTCGTAAAACCTTCGTACGTATTCGCAAGACATCGTGAAATAATGGCAAGTAGTCGTATGCACTTCGTAAATGTTCGCAAATACATCGCACATATTCGCAACTGTTTCGCTCTGATTCGCCTAAATTTGGGTGCGAATATCGCTAACTATCGTAAAAGTATCGTATTTCTTTGTAACTGCATCGCAAACAGTCGTAATTATTCGTAAAACATGTCATATCTATTCGCCCCAAATGACGGGGAAACCGGCTTTTGTAAAGCGATTTATTACGAAACATTACGACCAATACATTGCAAAGTTTCGTAAACAATTTCGCTTAAGTGGGACTTGGGCTTAACTCGCGTGTTAACCAATCCCGAGAACGCTTCATAGTGATTTGAAGGGAACATTGATGACAAAGAATTTTTGGTTGGCTCAACCGAATTAGCCGACTGGCTGGCGGGGGTGTCTTTTCATGTTGCCGCGGTCCCGACATTGTGGCACCATAATACGGGGTAGATATATGAACTGATCTTTGGTGTAAACATTGGGGTAAATGGACACAGTGAACCTATCTCTCCTCCCAGACTGCGAATGGACGAGTCCAGACGCGACCATGATGTCATAATGCTATTAAATATCCATGGTATGAGCGCTCAAAACACCAAATTCAATTGAAATACGTAAGATCCTATATAGCAACAAGTACGAATGGGGAGCATTGATAGGATATTAATTTATTAAGATTGGCCATATACCATATATACGGGGGGCGGGGGTCATAAACGCATACATTCGTGAGCGAACCGATTGAGTATATCAAACCAAGGGACAGAATATCTGGGAGATGTCGTCTTCTGCCTTTGAGGCGAAATCAATCCAAACCTCCCGCGAAGCGACCTGAAGAAGGTATTCAGATATTCCGTGCCAGGACTTGATCTTCAGAGTACGATGATCTCTGGTACATGTAAGTTCAATCGGCAGGAACTGAGGCGAGTCGTCGGACTAACAATGCCGGTAAATGTATGGTAAAAAGAAATTCTGTGTTCATCTCCCTCCATAGCGGGATTTAAACAAAAATGCCACCCACTCCCATTTTCCTTCCATGAAACACAGCACCAATAAACAGAGACTGGGGGAATACATTATGATGATAAAGCAAGACCACTTTATGTCCTCGTTCAATGGTTCATTGATCCATGTAATAACTGAATAGCATCACTGGGGGAATTTTGACTTTCTATCTAAATAAAATAACCATTCAAAATACCCTTAAAAGCAGTATCTTAGGAAAATATTTTCTGAAGTGTTGAACAGTTTTTCAACTGAAATGATAATCACTGATAATTTATATTCTGATTAAATTCTCAAGAGCATTAGACAATGGACATGCATGCACCTTCATGAGAAACGGATGTGTGCATCCACATAAAGGCGCACAGAACACTTGATTCTATCGTCAAACTTCACTGATCTTTTGATCCAGTGGTGAGACAAATCTGAGACACTCACTGACTACTGTGGGTTAGCATGCTGCAGTGTTCTGTCATTGTTGGATCATTGATTCATCATTATTGGATCGATGATCCAGTAATTAAGCTTTTTGGGACGATGATCCAGAAATAAAGGTATAATGTTACTCTTTTGCAAAATTCAGCCACTGGTGATCTAATTTCCAACCAGGGGAGATTAGTATGCATCTCTGTGATCCATTGGGGCATCACTTCATGTTGGCTCGTTGTGGATTAATGATCCACTTGTATGGATCAAGGAAGCAAAGTAACCTGAAAGTTAGCCATTATTGAGCTGCTAACAAAATTGGTGAGCCATATATGACAAAACGTGGACAAACAACATCAGAATGAGCCGCCTCAATATGTGGATCAATACAGTCTCGAAAAAGTTACATGGCTTGGTGATGGCTAGCTTCCATCATTTTTTTGGCTTCATGGTGGATCGCAGTTTTTCTAGTGTACCTCATCCCTTCAAGCTGGTAGCCCGCATTGTGATCGTGCAGAGAAGATGGCAAACATGGTTTTCCTGGTCCTCGAAGGGCATATCTTTCATAAAAACATACCAAACCTTTACTCACAGGGGGGTGCAGCAAAAATATTATTTTGACATTTGGCTACTAGACTAGGATTAGCTAAGATACATAGCGCCTCCCTTCCCTCACCGCTATGCCGACGACAAATACTTTTCCCTGGTGGTAACTCGAACATCTCCATGGCGCACTTATTATTACCTTTGCGCCCTATTGGACCTTCATTAACTTGAGAAAATGGGCCGCCATGAATAAAAATACAGAAATGGCAGACTAGCTGGCCCTTCGTTGGTCATATATTAATTGCAGACGTTAAAATTATCCCTATGAAGCCTCAAAATCACCTCAAATCGAGGGTCAAGAAGATGGGCATTTCCGTCATTATTGACCCAGTGTATACAGGGGATGATGATCACAACATCGATTATGGTATTTTTTATTCATGGCGGCCCATTTTCTCAAGTTAATGAAGGTCCAATAGTGCGCAAATGGAGATGTTTGAGTTACCACCAGGAATGTATTTGTCGTCGGCATAGCGGTGAGGGAACGGAGACGCTATGAATCTTAGCTAGACTAGGATTCGAGGCAACAGTCTGCTGTATATTTGTGACGTCGGTCAAATGAGCGATAGCGGACAAGTTTATGAATAATTTTCTCCAAATGTGCATTAGAATAAATAAAACTATGCAGGTAACAAGAATTCTAGATTTGTCAAGCATGCGTTCTGCATCTTCGCTAGCCCAACTGTTCCTTCGGTTGATACCGAAGGTATTATTGATAGGAAGTTAGCCCCAACTGGAACCTAATGATACTCTCATAGCCCCAACTAGCTAAGATTCATAGCGTCTTCCTTCCCTCAACGCTATGCCGACGACAAATACATTTCCCTGGTGGTAACTCTAACATCTGCATGGCGCACTTATTATTAACTTTGCGCCCTATTGGACCTTCATTAACTTGAGAAAATGGGCCGCCATGAATAAAAATACCATAATCGATGTTGTGATCATCCCCTGTATACACACGGGGTCTATTATGACGGAAATGCCCATCTTGTTGACCCTCGATTTCAGGTGATTTTGAGGCTCCATAGGGATAATGTTAACGTCTGTAATTAATATATGACCGACGAAGGGCCATTTTATAGTCTGCCATTTCTGTATTTTTATTCATGGCGGCCCATTTTCTCAAGTTAATGAAGGTCCAACAGGGAGCAAAGGTAATAATAAGTGCGCCATGGAGATGTTCGAGTTACCACCAGGGAAATGTATTTGTCGTCGGCATAGCGTTGAGGGAAGGGAGACACTATGAATCTTAGCTAAGCCCAACTGGAACCTAATGATACTGTCAATTAGAGCATTTCCACAAAGTGGATGCTCTTGTATGTTTTCATGAGAAACGGCTCCGCCGGCGCCGCCGCCGCGACTTTAAACGTGAATATCTCTGAAACCGTTAAATATTTTCGGGTCAGACTTTGTGTGCTATCTCCTTTGGCCTCGGAAATTTGCCTGGTTGTGTTTCGATAGCTGATGCTCACCACTAGGTGGCGTTGTAGTCAGAGCATAGGTTAAACCTTTCTGTGACGATTTCGTCTGAACGACTTGTTTGATTTCTATGAAATTTTATTACAATGGTCTTGAAGGATAGGCAATGTGCTGAAAAGGTTGTGGTGTAGCTGGCGTAATTATAAAGGCACATTTTTTGCATTTAAAAAAAAGAAAGAAGTTTTTTACGAAATAAAAATTTGCCATTCGCTTGGAGAGATATTTAAAGATTCTTCTATTCTATGTTGCCAAGCATAAATGTAGGATTGCCGACATGATAATTTTATTTTGGTGCGAACCAAATTGCTATTTAAATGAAAAATCTCAATTATCTGACTTAACGTCAAACCTCCATAACCATTATCATGATTAAAGTTTTTTCCATTGAACTTTTATGTGCGATCTCCCTAGGGCTTTAGATTTCACCTGCTTGTTTTTCGTGGTATTTGGTTGTCACTAGGTGGCGCTATAGACATGAATGCAGGTAAACATGTGTAACATCATATCTTCTAAACAACATGTTTGATTTCCATGAAATTTGAGTATAATGATCTTGCGAGATAGGCAAAGAGCTGACAAGATTTAGGTGGTGTTGGCGAAATCATGGAGGCACATTTTTGCATCTCAAAATAAGATTTTTTTCACAAAAATGGAAATTTATTTCTTTGAATCAGGGAAAAGTAATTCGAGTGTGCTGAACATGAATATAACTTTCCCAGTGTTATAATTCACATCCCTTGTAAGCCAAATGGCCATTTTTTTGTAATACGTGAAATTTACATGACTTGAGTCCAATATCTACATTCCCGAGGCCACATCTGAGGATTTTGCTTCATCATGTAGTTTCGTGATATTGTTCATCATTGGGTGGCACTATAGACAGTAAACTTATATCGCACAATTTATTGGCATTTCATGAAGTTTATTGTCCGACAGACAAAGGATTTCAAAGGACTGAAAGGATTTTTTTTTTGATTTTTTTTTAATTGAAATTGAAGGGCCACCTCCCATACAGATTTGCAGCCCATCAACATAATGCTTGATTTATATCTCATTATACATTTTTTTTTACAATTACTAATTTTATTAGCATTATGGTTTAAAAATGGATTGAAAGGACATTGGTGCTGTTAGCCCTGGCATATACATGTGGCATACAGCATAGTCTGCTAAATATATCTAAATCTAGGCTACATCAACCCCTGCTTACACACATAACGAAAATGCAGTCAGAGAAGATATGCTACCATCAATATGGTCAGTATGGAAAATGGCAAGGATTCAAGTGAACTTGAAGTCAGGCCATTTTGGTCAAATAGACATACTATAACACTGATATTCTGCTTCACCTTTCAAGTCTCATAATGTAGGCCTGTATGTTGATCATTCAGGTGATAAAACTTGTAATGTTTGACTTATTGCATAATGCAGTTATAAGTGGACCAGTAGACTGCTTGTATCAACAAAGTAAACACTTCATTCCAGAATCAGTGCTATTTCTCTCTCCATTACTGATATAATAATTTCATCCTGTTTCCAATTACATAGTCTCCAGTGGTTGTGAACTCTGGGCTTCCAGATGTCTGGGGATGCATTCTGGTTTTCAATGAATAAAATAACAAATTATCACTCAGTAAATGCTCATTTTTTTTGTTTTATGTGGAGGTCCCCAGAATTTATTTGAAAATCAAGATGTGAAATTGCACATACCGTTGCATTTTTACAGCATAGTTACAAATGTTGAGAATTATTTTTTTAACTGAAAAAGTAAAAAGATTTTTGAAGTGGAACTTCTACATACCTGCTATATGGCACATCCCACCTGGAAATTTTTTACATGTATAATTGAAGTAATCCATTGGAACCACTGATGATTTTCCAATAATAGAGAAGAAAAGCAACTCCAAGTAGCTAGGATGACAATTTCATTCTGTATATTTCGCTATTAGTTTTAGCATCTTCAGCAGTGAACAAAGTTACAAACAGCTCCATAAACACAGAAAATATACAAGGCATAATGTGATCTTAGCCAATACACAATTATGAATAGGTGAGTCAGTAAATTATGTCAGTCAGTTTGGACGGATATTAAAATGCTGTCATTTTCAGAAATTAACCTGACAGCGATCTACAAATGGTGTGATTCAGGTGATACAATACACACTGTAATTGATGAAAACAATACATAATCTGCTTATTTGGCAAGAACTAAATAAAATGTACACAAATGAATAAAGTATTGTGATATAGTGGGTATTTACCTACATTGAATATTTCTACATGTCATGAAGTTTGGATAAGGACTGTCATTTTAAGATAATATAGGTATAATTTACTTGGCAATCCACATCAGAATTGATGAAAACCTACAAATGTTATAAATCGCATGTTTCATAATTGTAGTATATTCCCATGCGAGTTACAACATTTGTAGAGTGTGTATTGTATCACCTGAATCACACCATTTGTAGATCACTGTCAGGTTATCGCTTAAGATTTAACAATTTCTGAAAATAACAACATTTTAATATGATTATCTGTCCAACCTGGTATAATTTACTGGCTTACCTATTCATAATTGTGTATTGGCTAAGATCACATTATGCCTTGTATATATACTGTGCGTATGAAGCTGTTTGTAACTTTGTTCACTGCTGTCAAAGATCCTATAACTAATAGCGAAATATACAGAATAAAATAGTGATTCCTACTCGGAGTTGCTTTTCTTCTCTATAATTGAAGTAAAATGGTGTGTTCTTGTGCATTTTGACAGAATATTTAGACTTTGAAGATGATGTGTAATGATGCCCCAAAATGAACTGAATTTTCTGTGTCATCTGTTTATCTGTCTCTCTGTCTGCCCATCTTTCTTGTCATACCACACATGCAGCTGGTGATGGATCAGAAGCCTAATGAAATTGACTGACCTTCACCTGTTTTATCGAGGTCAAATTTAACATGAGCAGTAATTTTAAAGGAGTGAAGACAGGCTCTCCAAATTTATAATACTTGTGCAATTGGTGACTGACTAGAAGCCTATCCCAGTTGACTGAATCTATTTTCTCGGGTTATATACTGTATATTATGATATGACATGAAATATAGCTAGGCATTCTAAAGTGATACCACATATGCAACTGATGATGGATCTGAAGTCTATGAAAATGACTGACATTGACCTATTTTCTCAAGGTCAAAAACTGTATGTTAAGTCACATGTTAACTGCCAACATACAATTCAAATCTAACATTGTCATCATTTTGTGGTGCCTGTGGTTTTTCTTCCAGAACAATTTAGCGAATTTTGCATGTGTTCCAACAGCCTCATGCTTCAACAGTAACTTAAACCATGCTGTATCGGCTGAGCTGTTGAAACACCCTCCATTTCCTAGCTCTGACATACTGCATCACTGTCGAAATATGGGTACCCAGTACCAAGACAGAGTGATAGATCACACAGCCAGTGAAGGTTCCCAATTTACACATGTACATTGAATGTCGTTATTGCCTATTTTACCACAACAAAAATTCGCTGACTTGCAGTGAAAAATTATAGTGAAAGGTATCTGTTTTTTGTTGTTTGGCATTTTTAGCCCACCATCACCAGATGGTGGGCTATTCAAATCGCTTTTCGTCCGTGGTCCGTGGTCCGTCCGTCAGTCCGTCCGTCCGTCAGTCCATCCGTCCGTAAACAATTCTTGTTATCGCGATTTCTCAGGAACTACTTTATGGATCTTTCTCAAATTTGGTACACAGGTTCCCCTTGGGGTCTAGTTGTGCAAGATACCTTTTTGGTCCGATTCGAAAATCCAATATGGCCACCAGGCAGCCATCTTGGATTTCCCCATGAAACCTTGTTATCGCGATTTCTCAGGAACTACTGCATGGATCTTTCTCAAATTTGGTACACAGGTTCCCCTTGGGGTCTAGTTGTGCAAGGTACCTTTTCTGGTCCGATTCGAAAATCCAATATGGCCACCAGGCAGCCATCTTGGATTTCCCCATGAAACCTTGTTATCGCGATTTCTCAGGAACTACTGCATGGATCTTTCTCAAATTTGGTACACAGGTTCCCCTTGGGGTCTAGTTGTGCAAGATACCCTTTTTGGTCCGATTTGAAAATCCAATATGGCCACCAGGCAGCCATCTTGGATTTCTCTATGAAATCTTGTTATCGTGATTTCTCAGGAACTACTGCATGGATCTTTCTCAAATTTGGTACACAGGTTCCCTTTCGGATCTAGTTGTGCAAGATACCTTTTCTGGTCCGATTCGAAAATCCAATATGGCCACCAGGCAGCCATCTTGGATTTCCCCATGAAACTTTGTTATCGTCATTTCTCAGGAAGTACTGCATGGATCTTTCTCAAATTTGGTACACAGGTTCCCCTTAGGGTCTAGTTGTGCAAGATACCTTTTTTGGTCCGATTCGAAAATCCAATATGGCCACCAGGCAGTCATCTTGGATTTCCCCATGAAACCATGTTATCGCGATTTCTCAGGAAGTACTGCATGGATCTTTCTCAAATTTGGTACACAGGTTTCCCCATGAAGGCAGCCTTGGGGTTCCCCTTGGGGTCTAGTTGTGCAAGATACCCTTTTTGGTCCGATTGAAAATCCAATATGGCCACCAGGCAGCCATCTTGGATTTCTCCATGAAACCTTGTTATCGTGATTTCTCAGGAACTACTGCATGGATCTTTCTCAAATTTCGTACACAGGTTCCCCTTGGGGTCTAGTTGTGCAAGATACCTTTTTTGGTCCGATTCGAAAATCCAATATGGCCACCAGGCAGTCATCTTGGATTTCCCCATGAAACCTTGTTATCGCGATTTCTCGGGAAGTACTGCATGGATCTTTCTCAAATTTGGTACACAGGTTCCCCTTGGGGTCTAGTTGTGCAAGATACCTTTTCTGGTCCGATTCGAAAATTCAATATGGCCACCAGGCAGCCATCTTGGATTTCCCCATGAAACCTTGTTATCGCGGTTTCTCAGGAACTACTGCATGGATCTTTCTCAAATTTGGTACACAGGTTCCCTTTCGGATCTAGTTGTGCAAGATACCTTTTCTGGTCCGATTCGAAAATCCAATATGGCCACCAGGCAGCCATCTTGGATTTCCTCATGAAACTTTGTTATCGTCATTTCTCAGGAAGTACTGCATGGATCTTTCTCAAATTTGGTACACAGGTTCCCCTTAGGGTCTAGTTGTGCAAGATACCTTTTTTGGTCCGATTCGAAAATCCAATATGGCCACCAGGCAGTCATCTTGGATTTCCCCATGAAACCATGTTATCGCGATTTCTCAGGAAGTACTGCATGGATCTTTCTCAAATTTGGTACACAGGTTTCCCCATGAAGGCAGCCTTGGGGTTCCCCTTGGGGTCTAGTTGTGCAAGATACCCTTTTTGGTCCGAATTGAAAATCCAATATGGCCACCAGGCAGCCATCTTGGATTTCGCCATGAAACCTTGTTATCGTGATTTCTCAGGAACTACTGCATGGATCTTTCTCAAATTTGGTACACAGGTTCCCTTTCGGGTCTAGTTGTGCAAGATACCTGTTCTGGTCCGATTCGAAAATCCAATATGGCCACCAGGCAGCCATGTTGGATTTCCCCATGAAACTTTATCGTCATTTCTCAGGAAGTACTGCATGGATCTTTCTCAAATTTCGTACACAGGTTCCCCTTGGGGTCTAGTTGTGCAAGATACCTTTTTTGGTCAGATTCGAAAATCCAATATGGCCACCAGGCAGCCATCTTGGATTTCCCCATGAAACCTTGTTATCGCGATTTCTCAGGAACTACTGCATGGATCTTTCTCAAATTTGGTACACAGGTTCCCCTTGGGGGTCTAGTTGTGCAAGATACCTTTTTCGGTCCGATTCGAAAAACCAATATGGCCACCAGGCAGCCATCTTGGATTTCCCCATGAAACCTTGTTATCGCGGTTTCTCAGGAACTACTCCATGGATCTTTCTCAAGTTTGGTACACAGGTTCCCCTTGGGGTCTAGTTGTGCAAGATACCTTTTTAGGTCCGATTCGAAAATCCAATATGGCCACCAGGCAGCCATCTTGGATTTCTCCATGAAACCTTGTTATCATGATTTCTCTGGAACTACTGCATGGATCTTTCTCAAATTTGGTACACAGGTTCCCTTTCGGGTCTAGTTGTGCAAGATACCTTTTCTGGTCCTATTCGAAAATCCAATATGGCCACCAGGCAGCCATCATGGATTTCTCCATGAAACCCTGTTATCGCGATTTCTCAGAAACTACTACATGGGTCTTTCTCAAATTTGGTACACAGGTTCCCCTTGGGGTCTAGTTGTGCAAGATACCCTTTTTGGTCCGATTTGAAAATCCAATATGGCCACCAGGCAGCCATCTTGGATTTCTCTATGAAATCTTGTTATCGTGATTTCTCAGGAACTACTGCATGGATCTTTCTCAAATTTGGTACACAGCTGGTTCCCTTTCGGATCTAGTTGTGCAAGATACCTTTTCTGGTCCGATTCGAAAATCCAATATGGCCACCACGCAGCCATCTTGGATTTCCCCATGAAACTTTGTTATCGTCATTTCTCAGGAAGTACTGCATGGATCTTTCTCAAATTTGGTACACAGGTTCCCCTTAGGGTCTAGTTGTGCAAGATACCTTTTTTGGTCCGATTCGAAAATCCAATATGGGCACCAGGCAGTCATCTTGGATTTCCCCATGAAACCATGTTATCGCGATTTCTCAGGAAGTACTGCATGGATCTTTCTCAAATTTGGTACACAGGTTTCCCCATGAAGGCAGCCTTGGGGTTCCCCTTGGGGTCTAGTTGTGCAAGATACCCTTTTTGGTCCGAATTGAAAATCCAATATGGCCACCAGGCAGCCATCTTGGATTTCTCCATGAAACCTTGTTATCGTGATTTCTCAGGAACTACTGCATGGATCTTTCTCAAATTTGGTACACAGGTTTCCCCATGAAGGCAGCCTTGGGGTTCCCCTTGGGGTCTAGTTGTGCAAGATACCCTTTT
>JAVTVY010013075.1:0-57880 GCA_036873755.1 Hanleya hanleyi
TGATATATTTATTTCTAAGACTTGGGATACTTTTGGGCTAGGAAAGCAATGACCAATAAATATGTTTAGGAATCGTGGAGAAAATGCATAAAACTTCATTTTTATCTCGCCTTACAAAGTAAAGGGGAGATATTGGGAGAGGGGGAGAGAGGATGTCGTCGTCGGTGTCGGTGTCCCCTGCCTGGAAATGAATGGGTTTTTGGTTTAGCAAGTTAAAAAAAAATCTAGAAAAATTAGAAAAAATATAGAAAAAATAAAAAAAATATGGGGGGTGGGTATGCCACCTGGGGGTACTACCCCTGGGGTGCTCTAATGTTAAAATCCCTATGAATGAGTTCTGCGTTTAGCTGAAGCAGGGCTTCGTGTTAGCAAATCGCACGCGAGCTAAAAATAGCTCACGTAAAACCTACAAGGAGAGCTGCTGCGTGAGCTAAAAATCACTCTCGCCAAAAGGCTTACGAGAGTGAAACTACATTTGACAGTTCCCTAGTTCGACGACTCTCCACCTTAATTGCAGGGTCCTGATTTGCTACAGAGGTCAGATGTGGCATGCAATTTAGCACAGATTAATCAGAAGAACTACATTCCAATTCCAATAAACATTTTATTCAGCAAGTGTAAAATTAATAATCAACTGACCACGGCTCGATATACAATGTATGTCTCATAACACTGTGTTTCGTAACAAATGTCGTCCCAGTGATGCATCGCTGAACATCCTTTTTGATTTGGCCCTTGAATCCCGAGTCCTTCATGATTTCCTCGCTGTGCTTGGCACACAGAGTACACCAAATGTCGGCTACCTTCCCACCTGCCGTCGGATGGCACCGAATCCGGCCCCCAGTGTTCCATTTATTCATGTATTGAACGTTGAAACAGCAACTGTTGTTTGTTCGGCCATTTTGTGTCAACCTCGTTTTCACAAAGGCTGCACATAATAACGCATAATATGATTGGTCAGACAAGTCACATTAAGCCAATCAATGAGGTCGTATTAGCGACACAAAATCTGGTGCACTTCCACCTATTTCATCAGCATGGTATTCTTTCCGGTAGAAACAACACCACCACCACTGGCAATTTTGCTCCCTGGTGTGTTATTTATCGAGGATTTTTAAGCCATCCCACTGAGAAGTAAAATAAATATTTACGCGCGTGATAAATAGTGTACGCAGAGATAATTTTACGTGCGCACCCACGCGCGTCAAACACGAAGCCCTGCTGAAGTGCACATGTACATCTGTACTTGGAAAGTTTCTTGCAGTTGTCAGCTTTCATTGGATGATTATGAAACTTGGTACACATGTTTCTTATGATTAGAGGATGTACCTGTGCTATTTTTGAGAAGAAATATTAATTTTTCTCCAAATTATGACAAATGAATGAGTTTTCTGTTTAGGTCAATTGTACATGTAGAGGCACATATACATGTACATGGTAAGTTTGCTCCAGTTGTCAGCTGTCATTGGATGATTATGAAACTTGGTACACATGATTATGAAACTTGGTACACATGTTTCTTATAATAAGGGGATGTACCTGTGCTATTTTTGAGAAGAAATGTTAATTTTTCTCAAAATTATGGCAAATGAATGAGTTTTCTGTTAGGTAAATTGTACATGTAGGCCTCTATATGTATACATATACATGTACACGGTAAGTTTGCTCCAGTTGTCAGCTGTCATTGGATGATTATGAAACTTCGTACACATGTTTCTTATGATTAGAGGATGTACCTGTGCTATTTTTGAGAAGAAATATTAATTTTTCTCCAAATTATGACAAATGAATGAGTTTTCTGTTTAGGTAAATTGTACATGTAGGCTTCTACATGATAAGTTTGCTGCAGTTGTCAGCTCTCATTGGATGATTATGAAACTTCATACACATGTTTCTTATGATTGGAGTATGTACTTGTGCTATTTTTGAGATGAAATATTAATTTTTCTCCAAACTATGGGAAATGATTGAGTTTTGCATTTAGCTGAAGTGCACATGACTACCATCACTACCACCACTAACATCCTACCTTCACTACCATCCATATCACTACTACCATCCCTAACATCCTACCATCACTACCATTCCATATGGGCCCTCAGTGGCTGAGTGGTCTAAGGTGCTTCGCTGGTGACCGCTAGCCTCACACTGCTGCACCGGCACGAGTTCGAACTCAGCCTGTCCATGTGTGGAAGATTGTCAGTTACTTGCCAACGGGCGGTGGTTCTCTCCGGGCACTCCGGCTTCCTCCACCAACCAAACTGACTGTCGCCATATGAGTGAAACAACCTTGAGCGTGACATTAAACCAAATCCCCCTCCCCTACCATCCATACCATCACTACCATACTGATCATCACTACCATCCCTACTATCATTACCATCCATATCATCCCTGCCATCACTACCATTCCAACCATCACTGCCATCCCAACCATCACTACCAGTCATACCCTTCCAACCATCATTGCCGTCCCAACCATCACTACCATCGGATCCCTACTATCGCTATCATCCATACTATCACTACCATCCCTACTATCACTACCATCCCTACTATCACTTACATCCTACCATCCATGTCATCCCTGCCATCACTACAATCCCAACCATCACTACCATCGGATCCCTACTATCATTACCATCCATACCATCCTACCATCACTGCTATCACTTACATCCTACCATCCATGTCATCCCTGCCATCACTACAATCCCATCACTACCATCCTACCATCACTACCATCCATACCATCACTACCATCCATACCATCACTACCATAACTACCATTCCTACCATCACTACCATCCATACCATCACTACCATCCATACCATCACTACCATCCATACCATCACATCCATACCATCACTACCATCCATACCATCACTACCATTCCTACCATCACTACCATCCATACCATCCATCCATACCTTCACTACCATCCATACCATCACTACCATTCCTATATCCATACCATTCCTACCATCACTACCATCCATACCATCACTACCATCCATACCATCACTACCATCCATACCATCACTACCATCCATACCATAACTACCATTCCTACCATCACTACCATCCATACCATCACTACCATCCATACCATCACTACCATCCATACCATCACTACCATTCCTACCATCACTACCATCACTACCATCCATACCATCACTACCATCCATACCATCTATACCATCACTACCATCCATACCATCACTACCATTCCTACCATCAATACCATCCATACCATCACTACCATCCATACCATCACTGCCATCCATACCATCACTACCATCAATACCATCACTACCATCCATACCATCACTACCATCCATACCATCCATACCATCACTACCATCCATACCATGATGGTGTCGGTAGTAATCCCACTTGGGACTGGACTACCCAGCAGTAATCCCACAGAGGACTATCCATCAGTAATAACATGGGACTGGTCCACCCAGCAGTAATCTCACACTGGAATGCCCTATGTACCAGTAATCCGACCGCACTGACCTATCCATCCTACATGGGATTAACTTTTGCCAGTAATCCCACATGGGACTGATGTTATTGTCTGTACCAGATAATCTATTCCAGACATTATTGTCTGTACCACATCACTTATTCCAGACCTTATTGTTTGCTCTACATGTATGCTTTCAATACTGCTGCATCTTTGGCGGATGACCCCGCAAGGCGAGATGTTGGGGTTCTCAGAACGCTTGTTGTCTGTCCTCGTTCGTCCAACACCAAGTTCAACATGCATGATAAAACTAGATTATTTCTTTAGAATCAGGTGAGGCATTATCTTTAAACAAATTTATTGATGAATCTCAACAATCAGTTGTTCTATAGAAAAGAAATATTTTGTGAAAAAAGTAGGTTGATATTTTGTCATGGATGTCACACAAACGGTAACACCTAATCAAAGAAACACCCTTAAACAATAGCATCTGAAAAACTTCAAATTAATAGTGCATATTGCACCTGTCAGGATGAAGACACCAACAGATCTTCAGCTCTGTCCCAAAATTGGGAACTTTCTACAATTTCCTTACATGCAAATTTTCCATTTAAACCTTTTGTAAACTGGCTGTCACTCTTGGGGGTCGAATTTCGAATGAATTTTCACAGAGACCGTGACATCACAGATTTTAAAATCTCTGACTGGGATATGAGATAATGAAGTTTAAACTTTGATCTTCTCATAATGCCAGCAAAATTTTAATTCTGGACAATAAACTTAGTATTATCATATTTGTTCCAAAGTGGAGATCAAGCCACAACATATCATAGGATCACTCTTTCAGTCTTTCACCAAAAAGGTGGACGTATTATGTGATGGCTTTTCCCGTCTGTCCGTTCATGTCCGGTCAATATCTGGGACAGTTTAATATTTAGAATTCCAATTTTTTTGAGTGGATACGTTATGGGGAGACAATGAGTGGCATACCAAGATGGAGGTCGAGGTAAGAGGTCACTGGCTGGAAAATAGGGAATTAAATATTTCATGTTCGGTCTATATCTATGACAGTTTTCTATCCACAGTTGCAATTTTTACCCCTCAGCCAAAATTTGGTCAAAGGGTATTGTTGTCGTCATGTACGGCCATCCATCCATCTTAACGTCCGTCTGGACGTCTCTCCGTCACAGCTTTCATGTTACCAAGATATCTTAAGAACGACTTATCCTTGGCACACCAAACTTGCAGTGCACAGCCATATCCTCATGACACAGAACCTATTGAGTATGCACCCGATTGGTTGGAAAATTTGGTGGCCATCTTTAATTTATGCGAAACCGTCGCAGCTTTCTCATTACCAAGATATCTCCAGAAGGACGTACCCTAGGCAAACCAAACTTGCAGTGAATATCCATATATGCTCGTGACCCAGAACACTATTGAATCCGGACCGAATTGGGTCATCCTCCCCACAGCGCATGCTCCATTTCACAGGCTCATTTATCATCCCTGCCTCCAATAGGGGAAGTTGACCTTTACTGCATTGCTATAATGTATAGGGGAAAACCGACGTAGGCACGGTTCAGATTGAAGTCATTAAACCTTTTTGAACATACACAATCCAATCATTGGATCACGGGAGAATTTCACATGTATTCTAAAACCAAGGGTCATGCTTGCATCATTTTGTTCGTTAATGGCGTTTTAGCACGCCCGTATGTGGCTGTCATACTGTGGACTCTCCAACCCGTGTCGATTTCAGGCACACGACTTGCAGGTGTTGCTTGCTTCAATTAATTGGCGGGCCAAAGCATTTTTTCGGGTTTTGAGGTGTTCATTCAGTTGAAATACACTAGAATATCTTTCTTTTCGGGAAACATCTTCACATTGTGCCATTTTCATTATGGTAGAATAGAAATAATTCCTTGTTTACTGTGGTAAAACACCTAGAATAGATCAGGCTGCAATAGGATGAGTCTTCACGTTTGATCCCTCAAACCACAGTAAACAAGGAATTATTTCTTAATTTTTCATACAAAGAAATGGGTTTTTTTTCGTGATTTCTCTTTTACTAATCCATGGAGGGGATAGTGTTGTTGGAAAAAAAAGTTTTGAAGCCTGGTACAGATACTTAACATTAACAGATTCTTTACAAATTTAGTATGTGAATACCTTGTCGCAATATGACCGGATTTGATTTAGGCAAGCCGGGGCTTCTAACCACATGATTTGGAGCTCCTGCTCACATGGTAAGGGGCCCTTGATGAGCCTGCCTACCCAAAATTCAGCGATAAATCAATAGTTTTAAATTTTACCTGCTAGAAATTGGGGAACTGTTATGAACTAATAAGGAAAACCTTTCATGCTTTATATTTATGCTCACATGATAGCAAGATTGCGTTGCCAAACTACAGTCGAGAGTCAAGATTTTGACCCGATCTGTCAGATTCAGAATTTACATTGACTCTGCACCAGTTCCCACCCGATTTCTCAACGTCTTGACACCAGGAAGCTTTGGAGATTTTGTTGCCTGCGCATCTTGACTGATTGATTCCAGTGTGGGGCCTACATGTATGTGTGGTGAGATTTGACAACTATTCATTTCAAATGAAATATTTTCTATGACTGTTGTAGCCTCATGACTTATGTTAGTCTGCCTCGCTTTCTTACAGGTGGGCCAGGCTCTAAAAAGGGCAGATTCATGGAGAATCTCATCCACATGTTTGGAGTGAAGCTGATCAGCTCAGAAGAAATCATTGTTGATACCCTCATCAAGAAGTTGCCAGAGAGCGAGTACCTGGATAAAACCTTCGCTGTTCAGGAAATGGTCAAGGTGAGACTAACTATATACTACAAATATGTATTCTTTTCTATATGCAGTTTCAATACTCGATAACATGTATCAAATTAATTCAGATTTCTGCTCGACAGCCTTGCAAGCGATCTATTCAAAGGGACTTGCCTGTAGCGGGTTCACCATGTCCCTTGTTCATGTTGTTGTGTGTGGTTTTTTTCTGAAATCCCATGTAAAATTCCCGAATTTTAGGTGCTTGTAATATGAGAGGCATGTAATATGCTTTTCTGTCAAGCATTTCAATATCTTCAGTTATATTTTGGTCATCAGACCATATCAGAAACCCCCAAAAATGGACCATAATTTGTCTCATTTAAGTAAGGTTTCTCCTAATGTTGCATTCTTCGAAAATATCTTTACAATGATTGTGCAGGCAGACATGTCTGAAAAGTTCATCGGATCGGCCCATATTGAAATTGTGTTGTTTGCAATTGCAGGAGAAGCCTGTACTGCTCAGTTTAAACTGGGTCCTCAGAGAAGTGGTCAAACAACTGACAGCTGAACCTGGCTTCATCTACGTAGTGGATATCATGCCAAACCTCAAGTTCCTACTACGCACAGAAAACTACTTGAAAGATATTAGCTATGACATGGCAACATTTGAGGAACGGGTAAATGGCTAACACACCAGTACCAGTCTTGTTTGTCATTGACATGTACATTGTACAAGAGCTGTGCAAATCACCACTAATTTTCATGAGAATGTTGAAAATGAGCCATCGGGAGTGATCACTTTTGTCAAACATTGTTTGATACATATAAAACATTGATCGCCCTTTCCCCAAGAGCGATGACATGGGATTGGCTCTTATCGTGCATCTGTCCAACCTTGCACAGGAAAGTCTGAGTCACAAAATTTCAGTTGACGTTTGACGAGAGTTCCATTGTCATTGCCTTACATGTATGTATGTGCGAGAAAAGACAATTAAATGCTAATAATACATGTATGTATAATACAATTTGTTAATGTTATAATATAAATATGGTATTTAGTAGGGTTTAATCAGGAAATGTTACATGTACATCTATATAGTCTGCTCATTCCCATATTAATGCATTATATTGGGGCCCGGGCATATAAGAATCATTTTGTTCATCCCTATGGCCAAATTTGTCCAGACTATATCTCGGTAACTATTCGATCGAGAATTTCAAAACTTGATGGAAGATGCTTGCCAGCTTGTAGACTGACTTGCTTGTTGTTTTTTTTTCTCCATTTGAATGAGTTATGTCTCTTTTATCATCAACATGAATATATATATGCCTGTCCAGTCCGCATCTCGGTTACTATTTGGTCGACAACTTTAAAACTTACCTTTTAGATGTGCACTGCCATTTTTTTCACATTTCAACGATTTTCCCCAGAATTATGCCTGTTTATCGACGATATAATGTATTCAATAGTACATTTTTGTCCTTTCTGTATCTCCCTTCTTAATTGACCAACAAGTTTGAAGATGTTCAGTACATTGTAGATATGCAGTGTCATTTTTTTGTCCTTTGCGATGATTTATCTCAGAGTTATGACCCTTAATCCTTGATGCTTATGGCCCTTTATCATTAACATCAGTGTATGCTGTAGAGTGCAACATTCTTGTTTGGACTGTGACTTCTGCTTGGCGAAGAGGTTTGATAATCACCTCATGTGAATGGTCATGTTTTCATCCCTCAGCTTGAGTGGGAAACGGGCATGCGTAAAAGCGCAATATCTGATTGCATCTGTGTTGCCTTTATAATGATGGAAATGGTACATGTTAGTATACTCATTCTGTGATAAGTCAGTAGTCTCAGAATAATTAATTCAAGTTTTAGAATGTTTAGAAAATACATGTAAGCTGTGTATTTATTTCATGTATGGAATCTTTAATTAACAGGCATGACAGGGCTATTCATTTAATGCAACACCACTATGAGTTCTGAGTTCAACATGAATAGGATTCATGTTTAAATATTATATTTGTAGTTTCCAGTCTCTTTTGCGCTGAACATGGCTCTGCCACCAGACAAAGTGGTAAAAAAGAAGAAAAAACCTGTTGCAACTAAAGATGGTAAACCTGGGATCAAAGCAAAATCTGACGAGGCAGATTCTTCCAGAACCCAGGTATGTTTGTCATGACAGTCAATCAGATTAAAGGAGAAGTCTTACCAACGTCTCATGAAAATAATCCGTTTGATGTCATCATGTTATCATGTCATGAATGCATTCTGGGATGTGGTTAGTACTTTGCGAAGATCATATTGATACACGAAAGTGCTACTCTATTAGCAGTGGCGCTGTTCTTGTTCTATAGATTCCTGTTGCTTCAATGCATTTTGCTGAGAAGCAACAGGAACTTGATAATGTGATGTATAGCACTGTAATATCACTTGTCTTTAATGCATCATGTAAGCGTCCTGTCTGTGTCTTGTGCGCTGTCCTCAGTGTTTTATAGGGTGGATGGAGGGTGTCTGGTTCCATGCTGCTTCAAAGATTTCTTCTTTGAAGTAGCAGGAACACAACTGAGCTAGGTGGTGCTTAGTTGGTTCGTCGTGATATAGCTGAAATATTGTTGAAAGCGACGTTAAATTATATTCACTCACTCACTCACTATATGTGACATAACAGAGGTGACACCATTATCATCATCACACACAGTTGGTTAATGTGAATTATATATGCTCATCTCCCAACATCAAATGGATTTTCCTCTTCCGCCAGTGGCCAGTGGGGCATTGGGAAAATCGGGCAGCTATGATTCCGTAATATTTTTGCTGGTCAGGCAATAACTTTTGACAGGTATCGATTAATTTCAAATTTGGGGAGTGGCTTCTTATAGGAGAAACCTTGTATTGCTTTTTGCTGACATTTGTCGACAAATATGGCCCCTGCTGGCCCATGTGTGAAAGTTTGTCAGTTACTTGCCGAAGGGCGTTTGTTCTCTCCGGGTACTCTGGCTTCCGCCATCAACCAAACTGACAGTCACCATATGAGTGAAACAACTTTGACGGTGACATCAAAGCAAATAAACATTAGAATGAAAAACTTTAATTTTCTCACTTTACATCAAAACCTCCATAAAAAAATATTATGATTGATGTGCTATCTCCCTTGGGCTTTGGATTTTGCCTGAAGGTTTTCCATGGCATTTTTCATCCCTGAGTGTCGCTATAAGACATCAACATAGGTAAACTTGTGTATCATGATGTCTTCTGAATGACTTGTTTGATTTTCATGAAATTTGGGTATAATGATCTTGCAGGATAGCGTAAGACTGAAAGCCTAAGCATGGAGGTACATTTTTTGCGTCTTAAAATAAGATCAGGAAAATCAGTGATGACCCCTTGTTAGTAGACATGAATCTACATGTCCCAGTTTCCAACACTGGCACTTTTGAAAACCAATCGGCATACAATTGATTTGTTTCAATTTCTATTCAAGTTGCCAAGTTATGATTAATACAGTCCTGCTATTGGAGTTAGTGAATACTCGAGCCTATTGTGCTGAATTACCCCATTACCAAATAGGGCCTCCAGCTTAGGGCAGCATGGTTTACCATACCATGTTTGTCTGGCACAGGAGGTAGATTAATGTGCCAAACAAATTAGGCTATCTGACGATCCATTTCGAATTCGAAATTCAGAATTTTTTGTAGTTTTGATTAGGTTTTTGTTAGGGTTAGGGGTTTGCTAGGGTATGTTTGTTTGTGTCATCTACGCTGTGTGACCAATAAGGTAAGATGCGACGTTAAACTTCAAACAACCAACCGTTATCAAATAGGATTCCCCGGACAACTCTCTATGAATATTTGATGGTGAGCAACACAACAGAGTATTCTCCCTTCACCCAGAAGTTTATGTAGAGAAATGGCAGTCTTGTGAGATGGCCTTGGCACTCCTTCCCTAGATGTAAACTTCCAGACTTTGAATGAACAGTTGCAAGTTAATATGATTAGCTCATAATATGTCTAGACATGGTAGCCTACATATGGTCTTACTACTTTTTTCGTTTGTTTCCACTGCCACCGACACACGTCTACAAGGGCACATTTAGTGTCGTTGTGATCGATATTTTTTTTACAAACAAGATCTACTGAAAATCAGGGATGACTGAATTATTACAACTTCCAGTCGTATTTTTCTCCAAAAATAGTGGGCGATTGATTCCCAATAATGTGATCAATTTATTTGTGGAATTATCGAAGGACTCAAACATTGTGATAGGACTAGATGATTGTTTGATAAATCATATTCACTAATTTCATAGTAAAATAAATACTCCTCCTTGTGCTACCCCCATAACCCAGATCTTGTTGAATGTATTGCTAGTATTGGAGACATTTGAGAGCCGTGCTAATGAGGATAATGTGAGCCACCTCGCTTAGTTCAGATGCCATTGATTGACAATGAAGGGGACGAGAGCTTTTGTATCTCGACCCATTAATAGTGTCAGTCTGTTAGATCAGACAGTCATCTCAAAGCATACTTAAAATACTTGACACTCCCACAATATAATATATAAATCGTTTCATGAGCCTTCAAAATAAAGTAAAACCATTTCAGTACGGTATGCGGTTGGTTGTAAAGAGTCCGGTTTGAACTTTATAACTTATTACTACTATTGCAGTGATGTATCATTTCTGAAATAAGTTCTGTATTAATTCAGCATGTCTGTGTGTACATTTATATCACTCCTATTCATTCATTGTTACAGAGGAGAGCAATAATGTACGAGAACTGCACCAAACCATTCCTCGAATACTTCCAATCATCTGAACGTGTTGTCACAGTGGACATTTCATCTGGGCAGTTGGACCTGATCTGGGACACCATTTCAGAATTCTTCATTGGCATGGACATGCAACATATACGAATCATCAACTCCGTGATATTATTTGCATTTGGTAAGTTACGTAAACGTTTTCCCCTGTGTCCGGAACATTAGTTTAATGTATTAGTTAAAAACCTGTGATGAATTCTCCTAACAAGGAGAATACTATGTAGTACAGTAAACAGAAGAGGAATTTCAGAGACAACAGAGTCTGTTATACATACAATAATGACTTGGCTAAAATTCAAATTTAGAGAGAGTACATTGTACAAAGAAACCTGCGAACAATATCAACAGAGTCATGCCTTTGTGATAGAGAGATCATGCCTCTTCCATAAGTGGGAGCCATGCCACTATTTTGACAGCGAGGTTCCCTCTTACATCATCACTCCCAAGCTCTACCAGGCATTCTTTACGTTTTGCTTCGCGTCTCTCCATTTAGAGCTGTAAGGGTCTCACGGACTCTGCGGAGTTGACCCAAGGTCATCTGTTGCCACAGTAAACGAACATGATGACCGTCTAACTGGGTGAATTAATATCAGTTGCGATTCACCGATATATATTTCCGCAACATATAATTCTGAGGTAACTTGCCAAAAAACTGCCTTCAAACTGTGTGACACTGCCATTTGTAACACACTGAATATCCGTTAAGTATACCGGTATTTCAAGATAAATATACGTTTTGCGATCAGTAAAACAGTTAGACAGAACAGTTCTTGGTTTCTGCAGGAATCCTGCTAAAGATGGGGAGACCCCTACAGGGGTAAATGCAGCGTAGCGCAAAGCACCCTGGGAGAGGATGCATCACTCCAAGTTACTGCTAACTTTATCAACAGTCAACATCCGATTCAAAATTTCAGACACTGGAATGCTGTAGTCATATTAGCAATGTAGGCAATTTGATCCATTTATATACTCATGACAATCAAGTTAATTATTTGAAGCTATTAGTGAATTAATTTGTATTCAGTATTAGGTTTTGTAATCCGTTTTATGAACCTTATCAAGTACAACAACAATGCAGGAATCCTGGGAATCTATTCGTCATGGTATTTTCGTTATTTTGGGATAACGGTAATTCCCCTAATAATTCGATCACAGGAAGTGCAGCAAAAATGGCTAATATTTGGAAATATTCTTCATGGCACCAGCTACAAAGTGTCACATTTTGTCATTATATGACTTTCCTTCAATTGGAATGAAGAATGAGAATGTTACTTTTTCTCTGTGCTTGAATAACAGAGTTGAAAAGTGAACTTCCTGTGATTGAATTATTAGGGGAATTACCGTACACTATGCTAGTACAGCACAGATTCTAGTGCAGACAACTGGTGGAGTCACGAGCAGGATCCGAACCAGCGACCCCAGAGTAAGGCACCTAATCGCCAGCACTATATGTTGGAGATCTAAACCACTCGGCCAACGGGCCTCCCACTAAAATAGCTGACAGCCCACATATAGTGCTGGCGATTAGCTGCCTCACTCTGGGGTCGCTGGTTCGAATCCTGCTCGAGACTCGACCGATTTTCTGTACTAGATAAAGATCTATAGTGTAATCTCAAAATAGTGAAAATACTGTTATACGATCACTTTCTAAATGAACAAAAAATATCTTCCTATCTATTCATTATAACTCAGAAATTAAAATAATTATGAGTTGTTTTGGCATTCATTAATAAATGTCAGGTAAACATTTGAACAAGAGAGACAACTAATATGGATCCTTTTCGCAGTTGGTTGTGGGGAAATATTTCACCAGTTTCTCGGATTTTACAGACAGTTAGCATACAGTAGATGTCATATATGTCGGGTAGTTTAGTACTACTACAGAAAGACTGATCTGTGCCGTTTAACACCATCATTTGCTGAAAACAGTTAATGGTAACCGGCCGAAAGATCATCCCCCAAATTTGAGGGATGGCTACTACTTAGGTGCGGGACTCTTCTCGGTCAAAAAGAAATTCTCTTGGGATGTGCTGGTAGTGTATAGCGAACGGAAGTTGCACCTGTAGAAGTATGGAACCCGGGGTTGTTTCTACACAATGCAAAATAATTATCATTAAATAGAGCCGTTCAAATCATTTAATAATGAAAAGTTTTTATTAGATTCTCCTTTTTACATACATTTATGTTGAGTACTAATACAAATACTGCTAATATAGTGAGCTATTTGTTTAATTTGAAGGATTTGTTCTGCCAGTACATGTGTGTAGGTTTCAAAAAGTTGGCAGGTACACCAGCCCAGCTGAATTCAGATTTGCAAACAGTCATTGCTTGTCTTTCCTTGATTGTGACATCACGTCAGACTAGCTGCTGGAGGACTGAACGTTATATAGGGGTTGCAAATTTCATTTCTGATATCGGTCAGGTTTGAGACATTAACTTTGGAGCACTTTCTAAAGCAACGAGGAGAAAAAATATTTCAAATAAATTTCTGACTTGAAATTAATATTTCGTTGCAGATGAACAAGAGTTGAATATGGTGGATATTGAGAGGTACGGCATGAAGTTGATATCTCTAAAGTCTTCAGTGGATGACCCATTGGCGCCTGTGGTAAGTATACTGACGTACAGAATTCATTCAGGACCATCAAAATTTGGAAACTCTTGAATTTCAAAATTTATTGCAGAGGACTTGAAAGTCTTGGAATTGAACTAAATTTAGCGGAGTTCATTGTAAAGTCCAGGAATGAAGAAAATCTCAGATTTAGCAGAATACTTCCATCTCTCAGGAGAAAATACTGAAAAATGAAATTATACCGGTCTTATTCTGGGAGCCCATGGTGCAAGGAATGACCCGACAGCTTCAAAATAGCGAGTGGTGAACCAGGGGAGATAAAGAGAACTGATAACGGAAGTTGAAAGGAACTCGTATTTTGAGGAGTTATATGTCAGAAATTGACCACAATGTGTCTCTAGTCTTCTAGAAATCCAGAGCATCTGAATGTTGCCAGTTGGTTGAAATTATTGACAGGTGGGCCTATTTTAGAATTGTTTTATCATTTACCACACTGATAAAAGGGGAAAGGTTCTTGGGCATGAGTGGAATAGGTCCCTGTGAAAGCTTTAGCTGGGTTTTGGGCAGCTGACATGCTACCCAGTCAGCAGATATGCTACCCAGTCAGCAGATATACCCCCTAGGGCATCTGCAATTTAGAAATTAACGCCAATAAAAAAGGTTCACATTCATGCTACAGGTCTTCAGGATCATTAAACAATGGCTGTAATAAGCCGAGTGAAGTCTGAGGACAAACAAAGGTATTTGAGCTACACAATAGTCGAGAGGTGGGGGGGGATTTGGTTTAATGTCACACTCAATGTTATTCCACTCATATGGTGACAGCCAGTTTGGATGGTGTGGAAAGGCTGAGTACCCGTTGGCAAGTAACTGGCAAACTTGCACACATGCACCAGCAGGGCTCGAACTCATGACAAACAATCAGCTTGTCCATACAAGCATGGCAAAGACTGATGCTTGTGTATGGTTCATTGAGTTTATGATGGTCTCACCAAGAGACTAAATTCTTGTATCAGAGCAGCAATCAACATGAAGGCGGAATGGTAGTCAAAATATTTTGTAGCAATTCCTACCTACAAATTTCCTATTTGCAGCATCATAGTGAAAATGAATTATAAATGTTGTTCTATCCAACTTGATTGCCATAACACCAGCCTTGTTTGGAATATTTTTGAAGAAAAAAAAATGAATCATATGTGCAATTGAGAATGTGTTCAGATCATGTGACACATAAAAATCATGATATTCATGCCCATTACCCCTTAAATTATTAGAGAATGCCTTCTGTACCAGAAACACTTCTTGTCATCAGCTGTGTACACTATCCAATTCTAAGATCCAGTTCATACATGAAGGTAAATGTTGATCATTACAGGAAAAGCTACTGAATTCCCTATGCAGGGTTATAGATAATAGTGAACATACTGTATGGACATTTCTGGTGGACTTGTCAGGGACATCTATAACCAAGGACTCAGTTGACAAGGTAAGACTGTCACTTGAAACACTTGCTAGATGATTCTCATTTATTTGCTTGGCCTTGGGGTATTGTTATGATGTATACTGTCTGTCCATCAGTCAGTCCATTTCCGGTTTCTCGTTAACACGATATCTCAATAATGACTTATCCAGGAACACGAGACTTACATCGCACATACTTATGGTCACAGAGTAGAATCCTATTGAAAAGCAGTGAAATTGAGCTCTGTGGGGCTTCCGGGGATTGACCTGGGATGTCATTGAGCACACTGCAGGTCATGGTAAGAATAGGCCTCAGCTCCTCCGACAGCTTGTCGTAAGAGGTGACTAACTGAGGCACCCGTGGGGTTCCAGGGTTTGAAAAGGAATAGGACCCCACCCATGTGGTTCCAGGGTGTGAAAAGGAATGAGACCCAACGTCGTGATATGACTGAAATATAGTTGAAAGTGACGTTAAATCGTATTCACTCACTCACTCAGAGAAATTGACCAATTTTTCTGGGTCACCAGGTCAAATTATATCAACTTTCTCACGAATTGCTTATTACATGTATGACCAGATCTCAAGAATGGTAAGGACAAGGCTCACTGAACTTCTACCAGATACACAATCTGGTCATGGGCTACAGCTAAAATTGGCTTTGGGGCGTTTTCATCACGTTTGCACATCCATCTGCTTGTTTTCTTGTTACACTGCCATATATCAAGAATGAGTCTTAAGAGTCTCAAAATTCAATCACACATGCAGCATTTTTTTAAGCAAAAGCTTGTTGAAAACATTGTCACCAACTGCTTGTTGCCTCCAATTGCTCATTTCTTAAACAAGTTCTCAGCTCTTTGCACAATTCATGTTAGCTCTTTGAAATTCTACTTTAGCATGGTCATGTATTAGGACGAAATAGAGAAACCCTCTCATTGGCTGGATGCCCTTCCATTTATGGTCTCTGTAAGCTCAGTGAAAATTTGAATTGACCAATCAACTATTTCCAAAGTGGAATCTATCTCTTGATGCACCAGAGTATAGATCTATAAGGATCCATTGATACGCTGAATTGAAATGTTGGTAATATTAGTACTGTCTCTCAATGATAGTCCACTTACCATTCTCAATGTTTCTTCCTGTAGTTAACTCCCTCTGTACTGGTAGTTTTGACAGTTCCATACTGGTACCAACACTGACATGAACATCAATGTTGCGAATATAGAGTTATCATCATCTACATAGCTTTAGAGACGATACTCAAGATTTCTAACAAGATGTAATTTGAGGAAAATATTTGTATAAAAAAAATCCACATTTTCGTATGCCAGTGACGGGCAATCATTGAACATTTTTCTCTTGGTAGAATTGTATCGATATGATACACACGGTACAGAGAGGGTTAAATAAGGCCTATAGATTCTTTCAAAAACTATTTATTTGTGTAATCGGATTACCTTTACTTTCAGTTTGAGAAGAAGGAGGTGATATTTGTTGATGTGGAGAAATGCAATCTAGACAAGTTTATTAAGTACCAGAACAGAGGTATGATCTGCACAGAGGAGTTTAAGGGTGTGCTAGCCAGTGACAACGAGGTCTGCTTATTTCCCATGAACACGAACACTAATCTTTGCTGTCGGATCGCTCTCTGTTTGGGAGAGGCCCGCCTCCAATGAATCAAATATCTTTGCACTGACATCTTGACAGAAACAACAGTCAAAATCTGCATCCAATAACCAAAGATTTTTGCTCTGTTGTCGTTCCAGGTTTGATTTTTCACATTTCTTCCTCTGTGTGGCATGTTGAGGGTTTGTTGGCTTTGACAATCTGTAATATCATCAGAATTGAGGGAAACCCTTGGTGATGCTATTTCTTCCTCAGGGCTAGCGAGGTACCTGTAGTCAATATTACTGATACAGAATTTCACCAGCCACTGTACATATGAGCATCTGTTCTATATGGTGCAAATCACAAGCTTCAGTAACCTACAAATTGAGGTAAATCTACATATACTTTCAAATTCATATATGGCATTCCCTCGTTGTAGTATTCTGCATTAAAAACAAAATGTGCGATGATTCCAGGAATAACAGTTTCAGAGGCTCAAGTTAACAAACCCACGAAGACAGACAATGCACCGGGCGTGTCCTTGTGAAATACAAAAATTATACCAGCCTTTGAACCATGATTTGGGGGAATCAGCAAAAGTCATTTGGGGCAAAAATATCAGGACTTGAGACAGTATTAATTTTGCTATGACGTGGGTCGTTTGTGTTCGATTAGTTACTCGGGTAACAGATGTTTGTTTCCAGTTGACACTTTTGAGTAGAGTTTGTAAATACATGTATGCCATAATTGTATTGTGACCATCTTTCATGGAATGAACCAGTCTACAACATACATGTAACCAACACTGACATTATAATGATCTCAACACAAGTTGTCACAGGTGGACTCATTTCTCAAGAAATGTAGGGATGGAATTGTGTATACCAATAGTGAAGCAGTTCACAACCAGCATGAAGAGTATCCACATACATCATCGGCATGGTTTACTTGAGTATGTCTGTTGTCAACAAAACCAGAGATGCTTTTGTCAAGAAAAGCTGAGACAGTCACTCTGGAATACCAGCACGGTACGGTATTGTGAAAGAATAAAATGAAAGTGGAACTAATCTGTGGGACATCTGGATTTTGGATAAATTGAAAGTGTTGTTATATTTATTCAGATTTATTTATATTTATTTGTTATGGTTTAACTGACACATTATTACATGTAAAGCACATGTTGCCACTTTCAAGCTGAAAATGTTCTGCTTCTGAAGTATATGGTGGATTCCACGAAAAAGTGTACCACTTTCCGTCAAATTGTCTGTCTTACCGGAAAATGACGTTTGCAACATTAAAAATGTAAAAAAACTGACTCTGTGTCTTGTACTGTGTTTGCTAAACCCACAAATGTTGTGTAATGTATGCATATCTGAATATAAACAGTTTTACACTGCACATTTCTTATCTGTAGTATAATAGAGAGACAGAAATGTAAATGTTTCTAATGTCATTTGTTCTAATGTCATATGTCTGTCCAAGTTTTTTTTACAATATTCACCACAAAACAAATGTCAATTAAATTAATCAATTGAAGATTTACAGTGGTACTAGCTTGACCTTATTGAGATATATGTAGCCAGTGTATAAAATACCAATACTATGAGCGTTTGAAAAACGTTTTTAGTGTCATGTCTGTCCAACTCCCTTGACGGAAATAACATCAGAACGTTTTTGAAAAGGCTCAATATTACAGCATGGGTGATGACATACACTGACAATGGTACAGATGCATCAATATGCTTGGCCTAATTCCACTGAGCATATGCAAGTGCTTCTGTTATAAGAAATTTCTTGTACATATACGAAATAGATTTTGACAGACAAATGACATTAGTAACACAAATGTACAAATAATTCATAGGGGCACTTGTTTATTTTCATCTTATGCAATTCATTGACACATTTTAGATAATAAGGTACAGGGAACTTTGTTTGTTTATAATGTTTTCCAAGTTATTGGTGTTTCTAATGTCATATTCCGTCAAGGACAGACAGAAATGGGAGTTAGTGGTACAGTTTTTCGTGGAATAAACTGACAGATGCTGATAATTCTTAAACTGTAATAATTAACTCATTCATTTTCTCTCTCCATGCTCTTTGTTATGATATTTTGGCTTTCTAAACTGTAATGATGCATTGCAGAGCTGATTTCAGTAATGTTAAATATACTTGCAGCATTACTAGTACTGTACGCATCTGCAATAATATACATGTACGTAATGAGTTTCTTTCTATTGTTTTCTTATAAGCATCGCAATCTTGTGATTTTTCAATTTCATGGTCAAATGAAATATTCTTGTTTTATTATCTATTTCATGTTAATATATTTTGTTATGTTCATTCCATGTACTGTACTTGACTGAATTCAGACATTTTATGATGAATTCTGTTCTCAAACCATAATTTCAAGTCTTGGCAGTGTACCCTGGATAGATGGCTTGTTTTTTTAGTCTGTCTTTTCGGCAGTTAGTAGTAGCAAATACTCCAGTCAACTTTCTGTTATATATCGAAGCAGACAGTAAATATTGATGAATTCTTTAATATTTGAGTTATTCAAATGTACTTCATGTTATTCCTCCGTATTTATCAGTATTTCGGATATCCAGATCTACATGTGGTGAAGTGCTTTTCTGTACAGTATTTCTGCAATATTTTTGCATGTATATGGATATTGTATCCTCCATTGAGCCCTTGCACTCTCAACAAAATGTGCCAGGGACTGAACCGTTTTGTACGTCTTTCATTGAGAACTGTATAAACATTTATATTATAACCTCTGGGTAAATGTGTGTTCCTGTGGTCTTCCTCTCCATGTTAATGCTACAAGGTTTGTCTGACAATCCTTATGAGAAACTCGACATGAGATGACTGATTGTGTATAGCTCTTTTGGAAAATTCCATGTAGTGGAAGAAATATATTCACTGTTTTAGCTACTCGTATATTCTAGTTACTTTAATTGATAGTAGCAGATGCACATATTTTGAAGCAGAGTTGCAATTAAATATCTTGAACTTAAAAAAGCATTCTTAAATTTTACCCCCAACCCAACACAGGAGTAGGGTACTCCTCAGATTTGATATTCCATTATAAATTTGACACGTGATGGAAAATTGGAGGACATAATCAAAAACTGCCCAACTTCTGTGACCAACCAAGCACACGACACAGACATTCTCTCTGCTATGCTAGCGTTATATAATGGGGCAGACCAAAATTGCTGTAATATTACAAGGATAGGGAAAAGAAACTATGGCTTGGCCAATCTGTGACTTGCACAAAATTCAAGTTAATCCTTTAAAAACATAGCTGCGTTGATAGCATTGGCATATGCTTTCACATTTATGGTTCATTCATTGACTATCTTACCTATCTGTTTAACATGGGGCAGGGTTTCAACTATTGCTACATGTAAGTGGTGTAAATATGGATCAAATAATCTTACTATTCCAACAAAGATCCAATTTATTGCTCACATTTTTTATAGTTTTGGCAAGTTCAAGTCATAATTAATCAATTTTCATAGATTAAAAAAGGATTAACTTGCATTTTGTGCAGGTGGGAGATTGACTTTGAGAAGAGATAGTACTTGTGACCTGTACAGATACATAACCCGATACATAATACCAGACACCTGCATTAAGAGCTGTTCATTCCATTTATGCTGTTCCTTTTAGAAGAAAAGTTCAGCTTTAAGGATAGCTGTCCCGTTAGACAGTTTTTGCACCCCCATGACAATCTGTCTTCTGTATCAATGAATATACAAGATAACCAATCCATATTAACTATATATTTTATGAAAGCTTGCATCGTAGGGATTCCAATTATATGATTTGTATAACCAACGCTGCTAATATGTAGAAAATATTTCAATTTAAAAATATTCAAATGAAAACAATAGCTTCCATTTTTCAATTGAAATTTCATGAAAACTATTGATCTTGTTTCAACTTTGATGGTTTACCTTGATAGAAGACAACTCGAACTCGAACGACAGCTATACATCTGATGAATGAATCCAAATTGTTTGCTTGAATTCTATTGTCAAATACATTTATAATCTGTCTAATGGGACCTAGTCGAATTCTTGTTTATTCTGGATAACTATTACACTAAGTTTACTCATCAAGGCGGTTTAAAGTCCAATTTAAACTTTAAAAACTTGCTAAAACTTGTTCAGCTGAGAATTGTTCGCACCTGTGTAGATCACTTCATGGCGGGTGTCTGAGCGAAGTGTCACTGTTATAATTAGAAACAAAAATATGGATGTTTGCATGGTTTTGATCAGAAGGGGGTAGATTAATGTAAATAAGTAGGACTAATAGATAATTAGCTTATCAAAATACTGCGGAAGTTTTGGAAAGAGAAATTTAACAGACAAAAATAATAGTAACCAAGCCCAAGCTAAGGCAATCTGTTGTTTTTTTCTAGTGCCTCAGAAACTAAATTTTTAATCCCAATATTGAAGCACTTCTATTTATACTTTTGATTTCATTTTTTTACCAAATGTTAGACGAAATAGTGAATACTTGAATGAAGAAATAAAAAAAAATGACAATTTTGATCCTCTAATGGGATAGCTATCCTTATTAAAGTCTAGTCCTGATTCCCTGTAAGGATTTGACCCGAAAATAATCTCTTGGAGCAGTGCCAGCACATTTACATTCACTGTATGCACATCATGTATATATTTACCCATATCATCTCACTAATATGGAATCAAGGGACCACCATAGAAATTATAACACCTCACACCAGCCCCAGATATATTGTGCAAGAAAATTAGGTTTACCAGAAAATGTTTGAATTAAAATATGTCACTCCATTGCATATTGTTACTGTATTACTGGGTGCTATGCTATGGTATTTATATTGGTTGAAAAAGGACCTCGTACGTTAAGGTGGACAAACCGCCCCAGGTGAGATACGATTGTAGATGAAAAATGAAACTTAAAATATGAAATGCTCGTCTCGATTAGCATAAACTATGATATTATTTTTAACTCTCTTTGAAATATTGGGAGCATGAGTGCCATGGTTTGTTAACAAGAGCTTTCCAAAGTAGTAGGTTTGTGTGAAATTGACAGTTTTGGGGTGAAAAAGCACGGTTTGCCTATTTGTAAATATATGAAGATAAACTATAACCACAAAAATATTCACACATAACAGTCTTTTGAATCCCTAGTTGAATCAACAAAGCACGTTTTGGTTATCGTTTATCTTCATATAAAAAATGAAACTTTATGGAATATTGTTTTTGGTCAGTTGATGCTCAATTTCAAATACGATAATTGGAGCTATGTTATATGTACAAGTACGAGGTGGCCGAATGGATAGAGTCACGAGAACAGTTATCGTTTTGATTGAATGATCTGCTGGTTCGAATCCCAAAATATTCGTCCAAAATGTTTTAATAGTTTTATGCATTTTTCGATTTTTCGCCATGATTACAATATATATGTGAATATTTATAATGAGTGGAAATTGTCTATATCTCAAGTTATAATATTCAGCAAATGTTGCAAAGTGTTATCTTCCCGTGCTAGCTTTGTCCGCGTGATTAGAGAATTACACACAACAGTATCTGAACTTATTTGATCAACTTAGTATTTAGTCGAATCAAAAGTGATCTCAGGGAACTAGTTCTGTGCGTTGAATTCGTACATATATATCCCTTTGGGATGTAGGCGATATCAACAATTAGCCTGGTAAGACGAAATCAAGGCCAAATGAGAAAATTATCTGTTGACCAACCATAATGGGTAAATAGACAAGTGTAGTTTACGGCCATAGCGCATCTATTTCAATCCTTAACGATAACAGTTCTACCACCAGTAAAGACGTGGCGCATGTGCAGCTGATGATCAGCGTAAACCCAGAAAGACCGTTCGGTCAAATGAAACTGGTCGTGCAACAATTACTATGGGCACGATGAACTGAGAGCATATGCATTCGGAACTTTAAACATTGCTGATTACCCTTATTCACCACATTGAGAGTGGTTGTCAGTCGAACGCCATATAGGATGCTCGTCACCTACCGCACATGAGGGTATATTTACAGTATATTGCACACGCCAAAAAAAAAAAAAAAAAAAAAAAAAAATTACCCTACGAGAGTTATGACCCTATGAGACCTGCGGACACTCAATTCAGCGAGTGGCGAGTAAAATCTATTCATTTCATTTCCGTATTCAACTTTTTATTTATGCAATTAACGGCATTAACGTAACAGAGTCGGCACAAACATATCCCCTCACGGAAATAGGGCGCGCGCCCCAATTGCGCCCTACTTGCGCCTTGTCTATCTACTGCGCCCTAATTGCGCCCCATTTCTTCATCCCATCCACCCTGCTGCGCCCTAATTGCGCCCTTCAGGAATGCGCCCTAGAAGCTAGAGATAGGGCGCGCGCCCTAACTGCGCCTTATTTAGTTTGAAATTTTCTCTGATATTCAGACTGCGCCCTGTGGACATTGATGTTTTCTCCAAACTTCAGACTGCGCCCTATCTGCGCCCTGTGGACATAACTACTTTTTCGAGAACTCAGACTGCGCCCTAAATGCGCCCTCTGGACATAACCATTTTATCTAAAATTCAGAGTGAACCCTACATGTATACTTGTGCCTTCTGAACTTTTTTCACCAACATTCATTTAGCTAGTAATCATGTGCATGTGTGTCATTTTAAAGACATGTGCATGCATGTCTTAGTAAAAAAAAGTTTTTCCCAAAAATTCAGACTGTTTCCTTTCTTCACTATTCTGGGCTATAAATTCATTAATGTAAAATTTGGACTTTCATACTAAATTTAATAACATTATTTCAACAAAAAAATCTGACTTTTACTTGAAGAAGCTATTGCTCCTTATCTGCGCCCCGACTGCGCCCTACCAGTACATGTACATGATCATTCATGCTATTATTCTCAGAGTGCGCCCTAATTGCGCCCCAACTGCGCCCTATCTGCGCCCTATTATCTGCACAATAGCATGTTATCTGATTAGTCAAAACTGTCACATGACCTTTATCTTATTGGCTGATATTAACAAAAGAAAGGCAGACATATTGATTTTCAAAGAACCATTTTGAATTTGAAGATTTCATGCCCATCTAACAAGATTTTGGTGAGTGTTATACCTCTGTTTTGTGGATAGTGGATGATGTAAAGGGTTTCAGGTATGTGTAGAAGTAATTTGAAGAAAAAAACTCAAGAAAAAGTGAGCGACAGTGTCAGATGACCTAATGTACCAATTCCACAACAGCTGACTCTAGTACATGCACATATATTTTCTAATAAATGTAATTCTAACCATGAATGCACATTGTACATGTAGATGAAAATAATATGTACCTGCACAGCAAAATTAGATTTATTTAGACTAGTTAGATGCCAATAATCATCTTTCACCTTATATCTTCAATTTATGTACATGATGGATAGATAAACTTTATTTACTGAGGGTAGAACATGGTTAGCATGGCATGTATACTGTTCTGTTCCCCAACTGCGCCCTAACTGCGCCCCAACTGCGCCCTAACTGCGCTCTAATTGCGCCCTAACTGCGCCCTATCAGTACAACATTCATGCTATTATTCTGCGAGTGCGCCCTAATCGCGCCCCAACTGCGCCTTTTCTGCGCCCCAACTGCGCCTTATCTGCGCCCTAAGACTGCGCCCCAACTGCGCCCTATTCTCTAATAGGGCGCATATGAGGCGCAATTAACATATTTGGAACGCGCCCTAATTTGCGCCCTAGCCATATTGAGTCTAATGGCAAAGTTGGGGGCGCAGATAGGGCGCACGCCCCAATTGCGCCCCAACTGCGCCCTAGCTGTCTCAATTCATGCGCCCCATTTGCGCCTTAAATGCGCCCTAATTGCGCCCTATTTCCGTGAGGAATATAACAGCATCAGTTTAATGAGAAGGGTGTAAAACCACGAGTAAAATATGCTTGGCCTTGCCAACCGCGCTCTCTGTGGTCATCCCGAATCCATTCAATTCCACTGGAGTCACGTGATCCACTGTTCGCCGGGGCCGTTTGTCCATCTTATCGTACGAGGTCCTTTACATGGTAATCTTCAACCATATGAATGTGCTATTTCTCTTAATGAGTAAAATAATATTCTAGTCAGATTTCCCATTGGTCACTTCTACAGTTCATTCAATAAACCTTCACTGTCCATATTTGACTATGCCATGTTCAACTTTTATTTTTTTATATTTAAACTTTTATTGTCCAGTAAATTGTAATACGCCTGTCATTAGACAAGGTCGTATTATGTGATAGCGAGGCCTGTCCATCCGTCTCTCCATCCCTTCATCTGTTCATGTTTGATGTCTGTGCAGTATCTCTAGTGCCATGTTATGGATAGTATCAAACTTGGTGGTTTCCCAATACCCATGGGGAAAGGAAGAAACCTTCTTATTTTGGGGTCAAAGGCCAAGGTCACTGTGGCCAGAAAAATAAGGAGTCCAGGCTGTAACTTCAGTTCAGGGATGTGGAATGTGATGATATTTTGTTGTCTGTACGTTATCTTCCGTTCCTGGTTATGGATGGGTACCAAACTTTGGTTATACCTTACCCATGAGGCAAATTCATCAAAGGTCAAGGCCACTGGCTTAAAAAAAAAAAAAAAAAAAATTGTTGGAAATTATTATGTTCATGCTACATGTATACCTCAAACTCATGGCAGTGAAGGAACCTATTGATTTTGAGGTCAAAGTGTCATGCAAACTCAAGGTCATTGCAGCCTTAATGTCACGAAATAGTTAAAAATATTTGTCTGGTTTATAAACCTCAGTACAGGACTACAGAATATGACAGAATTTCCAGTATACATCAAACTCATGGCAGCGAAGAAACATATCCTTTTCTATTAAGCTCAGTTATTTACGTGATATCCCACTAGATTGTGACCAAATTTGAGTTTGCTGATACCTCAAACTGATTAAAATGGATTTTGAGGTCAAATATCAGATCAGGCTCACCAAAATGTCAAATAAGAGGCTATCATGTATACTAAAATAATGGATGTATTTGAAAATTCATGCCCAACTTTGAATGTGGGATAGCAAATGTTATATATCTGATCACTGTGCAGGCGTATATTGAAGCTCATGGGCTCTTGTTATGAAATGAAGATGCATGCCTATTCAGGAGTATATTTTCTTGAAATATGCATGTTCTCTTTCTGAATCCAAATTCTCCAGCTGGGTTGTAATTTGCAAATACCCCAAAAGACATTCACATATATATTTGTTTTGTTTTTGTTTAGCTAGCAACTGGAAGACTGCAGAGTTTAATACATGTAGCTAATTACGGTGCACTGACTTCGTATTACAACAAGGTTTATTACATTGTAAGACATTTTCAGTTGTTGATCATTGTTATTTTATTTATAAGTTGTTCCTTGTGTAGAGGACATATGCATATGATAAAGGTGTGTACAGTTTAAATAGAGCATTGTTTTATACTTCGAACTTATTATTGTTCATTCGGAGGATTTAAAATTATATCATAATTCTTGTTCGTTGTTTATACTGTTGGAGATCTCAAACCATTATTCAAGTTTTAATTCCTACCTTAAATTTATGCTCTTGTAGTTCACGAGATAAAAAAAAATCAACTTGAACCGATGATTGTTTGTTGTTTATTCTCATTTGTTTCATCAAAGAATTCATTTCAGTTGCACAACAACCAACCAGTTTTAGTCAGGCTTTGAATCATGGTGTCTAATTGAAGTTAATCCATTGTTTCCAGGATGACCTTGCATTTACAATAAACTTCAGGATGAAAATAATCCAATTATTGATAAAAAATATTTTCTGTACTGAAGAGGTAGGAAAGACCAGTGGAATGAACGCAAACCATGAATTTGTCATGCATCAACGCCCCTGACGCCACTATCAGAGAAGATGTAATTGTCTAAGAATTAACTTCAATTAAAGTGCAAGTCTGGGATTAGTCAATCCCAATTGTTTCCAGACTCTGTATAACCATTTTCTGCACGCAGTGATATTAAAATAGGATTTCATAGAGGAGGGAGCTTTTGGATATGTAAAATATATCCTACCTCCTATGCCATAGCAATGACACAGATCAGCAATGACTGGCTTCAAAATTGCCGGAGTGGATATTGGCCTGAGTAGAGATGAGGGATACCCAAAGTATGTGCGCCAGTTTTGCAAAGGCTACAGTGCTGCATTTGTTGTGGTCCAGTTCTTTGTTACCCCTCAGCCCATAGGACTGCGGGGTCTTGTCGTTGCCATGTATGTACGTTCGTTCGTTCGTTCGTTCATCCGTCCGTCCGTCCGTCGACATGTGTTCTTGTCCACTGTGTATCTATGAAGTCGAAATGGAGCATGCGCTGTGGGGAGGATGTGTGTTGCGGTCAATTTGTGATTTAGACTATCTGAGAATGGTTATCATACAATGGAACCTCGAGGATTTAAATTAATTCGCAAAACTTGTTACTGCAGGCTCTGGTAGTTTAATTCCTCAGCAAGTAGGCCAGTAAAGTTTCTGGTGGTTGAGCATATTCTTGATGTGACAGGGTCAGTGGCATCTAATTCTTTAGGCCTGTATCCAAGAATATCTTTAATTTGAAAACAAACTTTTTTACTGCTTCTTTATTGAAACGGGATTCCCAGTTGCTTCTCAATTCACACATTGTTGTGATATATGGGCGGCATGTCTGGATACGGTTTAGAGACACTAACCAAGATTATCCGAGATATTACCCCTCTAACTAAATATAATTGTTACATGGCCTTCGATGCGCTAATGGCATGCAACAAGTATACCGTCGGCAAAAACAGTTTGGTCCAGTTTTCTACAGTTACCAACCAACGTGATAATTGTGGTACATATTTTAGCCTATTAAATTTCATTCTGGTGGTTTAATAGCACCACGCATGCATGTGTGCTAAACTGAAAGTAAAAATCAACCATCTTGTCTGGCAGTCGAGCGGGATAAAATGAAACTGTTGAAAATGAAACAATACACTAGCAGGTATGTTTTCGCCTATTGATTGGCTGAAAATCTATATTTTGTGTGTTGCATGCTTCTATGGGACCATGCATGCAGTCCGGTTGTTTTTACTAGTTCTTTGGTGGTAAACTTACGGGTCCGTAGATATTTTTGCCCACTGCCAACTCGTATAATTTTATCAAGCAAAGCAGAGCAGCACTGGTGAATAAGCAATCAGAGATTTGAGTTCCACCAGAGATTCAGGCTCCTTTTAGCAACAGGCCCGTAGCCAAGGGTGGTTTTCTGAGTTCGGGCGAACCCCCCCCCCCCCTTTCGGAAAATTTATATATTTTTCTCATATAAATGCCCTTTTCAAAAACTAGGTTAGGATAGCCTATTATGGCCTGACCCAGATCAATTTTGAACCTGTTTGCATACCTCGAAATTATGCCCCCCCCCCCAAACAAAACAGAAATAATAATGATAATGTGGGCATATGTCAATCAATATGTTTCTGTGCCAATAACCTGTTATAACACTTGCTCATGCATGATCTTCCCTTGTCACTGATCAAGCTATACTTTCATGCATGCTGTAATCCCGCTGCAGCGCTCGCGTTTAAACATTTTATGCAAACTCTGTTATATTTACAATACATATGTCACGCAAACCATATATTCTACATGACCAGAAAAAAAATCGGCTGAGGGGTCAGCGCACGTTTTAGGTGCTTGCAATTCATGTTGGAACTGTCAAAACAAATTTATTATGACCACATCTTCATAAACATCTAAATATTTTTGGGTCAGACTTGGATGTGCTACATAGGCCTGGAAATTTTTTCTGGTTGTGTTTTCATAGTCGCCATTCACCACTAGGTGGTGCTGTAGTCTGAGCATAGGTAAACCTTTCACAATTTCGTCTGAATGGCTTGTTTGATTTCTGTGAAATTTGATTACAATGACCTTGAAGGATAGACAATGTGCTGAAAAGTTTTTGGTGTTGCTGGCTCAACTATAAAGGCACGCATTTTTCGTGAAATGCAAATTCCCAATTTGATCTCTTTCGTTCTCTTTTAGGTTGGCTAGCATAAATATAATATGGGCAACATGATAAATCACCCCCGTTGCAAATCAAATGCCCTTTTTAATAAAAAATTACAATTCTGGGACTTTAAACATAAACATCTGTGAAACCGTTAATGATTTTGGGGTCAAACTTTGTGTGCTGTCTCCTTAGGTTTGGGAAATTTGCCTGGTTGTGCTTTTATAGCTACTGTTCACCACAAGGTAGCACTGTAGTTAGAGCATAAGTAAACCTTTGTAACACGATTTCGTCTGAACGGCGAGTTTGATCTCTATGAAATCTGATTATAATGGTTTTGAATGATAGTCAATTGGTTTAAAGGTATTGAAAGGCAAAGGACTGAAAGGCTTTTGGTGGTGTTAGCCTAATCATGAAGGACTGAAAGGCTTTTGGTGGTGTTAGCCTAATCATGAAGGTACATTTTTGTGTCCCAGAATAAGATTTCTCTTGAAAAATGAAAATTAACTTCTTTAAATCAGGGAGAAATAATTGATGATGTATTCTAGGTTGCTGAGCATGAATATAGCATTACATGTAACATCTCTTGCAATCTAAATGGCCAATGATATAGACAATTGAGATTCTTTTACTTAATTCCAATACATCTAATCGTTGAACTGTAATTGATTAAGCTCTATGTCCTCTACATTCGCCAAATCTAAGGATTTTGTCTTGTCATGTACTTTCCTGGCATTTATTCATCATTATGTGGATGTAGATCTATAAACTTTCTTGAATTTTATTTTAGTGATTCTCGTAGAACAGACAAAGGTTTGAAAGAATATTGGTACTGCTTGCATATACATGTAAATGTGGCAATGTGTGGTATTGACAACTGAAAATAGCAGGAGCCGCAATGCACATTTGAAAGTGGGGGGCTGAACTCTATACCGGCTATGTTAAATGTTGGACTGGTACTATCTAAGATAGGACTTATAACATTGCGGTCCCAAAAAGATATGGATATTGAAATCCATTTACCACTATTGGAGCCAGATATTGTACATCTCCTAAAACTCTCATTTCGACACTTCAATAAAGATGTCTCGCTGATAGTATTACCCGTCAATGAATGTTCAAAGAACACCGGCTTGGCACACCAATGAATTTCACCAAATTGCTTTATCAAAAAAAAAATCTCACCTTGTAATAGACACTCTCTTACCGTTCATCACTTAATGGTGCGCTGCTCTAAATTGCCATTTTGAAGGACAGTTCTTCATAACATGTCCTGGGTTTTCACAGCCACAGCAGATGTTTCCTCTCCTGCTCATCCCTTGCTGGTTTCGGTCTGCTTTAACCTGCCATCGTCTTTATATTCTGGTTACTATCTTCATGTTCAAAACTGATGATGGACAAGGTAACACAGACTTTACTCTTCTTGGTAGTTAACAAGATGAATATATGGCGGAATATTATTCGCTAATATTTTATGAGTCAACCCCTTCTGTATTATGCCAAGTTAATCTGTGGATCCCAATGCTTTTGTAGTTAAAGTGGCTGAAAACCAATGTCGGGGTGTGCTTCGAACCCATTCTTCCTTGTTTTAACAAGAGTGTGGTGCAAGTAGTAGGGCCAACCCGAATAGAACCTTATTGACCTTTGACCTCTGTGGCGACAGGTGGCGTTGTGGTTATGCAATGGGGAGGTAACTCTTGATGCCCATGATGATTTTTGACATATTCCTGGTTATCTCCCCTGATTCGAACATTTGCATATTAAATCTATGAGGCTGCGTGAAGGTCAAGTGTACTATAGTTCCGGTCTCTAGTTGGCATGTATTCCTCCGCGGTAATGCGGTCTGGCGGTGATGAGGTCTGCCTCCGCGGAGAAAAAGTAGTCCCCAGACTTCAAATACGCTGCATGGTTTGATTGGGTCATATGAGGTATCAATGTGAAGCATTCGTGAAGAAGCATCCACTGGGATGGGTGTGACGTGGAATTGACGTCATTCTGCGCATGCGCAGTACACAAAGTGTATGGAAATACACGTTTTGGGGTCTAGGTGGGCCACTAATGGTCCGATTGGGTCGAGTGAGGTATCAATAATGTGAAGCATATGTGAGGGGGCATCCGCCTGGACTAGTGTCTCGGCCGTTGTCAACATTCTGCGCATGCGCACACAGGGAATTGTGGGAAAAGGGTATTGGAAGGAACGTTTTGGGATCTAGGTGGACCACTATTGGTCCGATGGAGTCATATGAGGTATCAATGTGAGGTCATATGAGGTCTTATTTTGAAGCTCTCATGGAGAAGCATCTGACTGGACTAATGTATCGTCGGGTTTCATCATTCTGCGCATGCGCAGTATGGTCGGAGTATAGAAAGCAGGCATCTTTGGGGTGTGTGGGGGTGTTATTTTGTAGCTCTCGGGGTGTAGACCACGACTTGAGGGATGTCCACGTCACCTGTGACGTCATCGGTGATGTCATCAGTACGAGTAGTAGCCAAAGTGGGCGTTTTGGGGCGGTGAAGGAAGGTATTTGGTGTAGAAATGGACCATCCTTAGTCCGAATGCGTCGTGTGACGTGGCATCTTTTAGCAACGCCTGCCAACGCCAAACTCAACGCTTCAACGCCCTGGTGAATTAGCCCAATAGCTCTCATTTTTCTAGACACCAATACATCGAAATGCAGTGACGCCCGTCAATGACCGTCGTTACCACCTAGCATAACACCTTGACGCCATGATATAGACCTGAGAGAGAACAACAACAACAAAAATGACAGAGGAGAGAACAACAACAACAACTTTTTATACGCCCGCCAAAAGCGGACGTATTATGTGATGGCGGTTTCCGTCCGTGTGTCCGTCGGAGCGTCCGTCCGTCTGTCTGTCCCTCGTGTCTGGTCTATACCTTTTCGACAGTTTTCTATCTACAGTTCTAATTTTTGGTGAGTGGATACACTAAGGGGAGACGATGTGTCGCATACCAAAATGAAGGGCAAGGTCAGAGGTCGAAGGTCACTGGCCTAAAAAACAGGAAATCACTGAAGTGTTCGTGTTCAGTCTATATCTGTGAACGTTTTCTATCCACAGATGCAATTTTTTGTGAGTGAATACGCTAGGTGGAGATGTGTCGCGTGTGAGGTCAAAGGTCACTGTTGTCTAAATCAGGAAAAAATTTATCATTGACAGTTTTCTATCTACAGTTCTAATTGGATGACTGGATGCCCTAGGGAGGAACGATGTGTTTGCATACCAAATGTAGGTCGAGGTCAAAGGTCAGTGTGACCGAAAATCAGGAAATCATTACAAATTTCTAATTTTTTGTGAGTGGATTCAATAGGGGGAAATGAAGTGTTGCATACCAAAATATAGGTCAAGGTCAAAGGTCACTGTGGCTCAAAAATCAGGAAATTATCAAAAATAACATTTCTTTGTGTCATTAGATACATTAGGGGGACACAATGTGTCACATATCAAAATGTAGGTCAAAGGTCAAGGTCACTGTGACCCCCAAAATCATGAAATTGTTAAAAATCATGATTTTTTGAATCCATTGAGAAATTACGGGTAGGCATTTTGTCATGTACCAAAATTTAGATCCAGGTCAACAGTCAAGATCACTGTGGCATCAGAATCAAGGTCAAAGGTCAGTGTGACCCAAAAATCAGGAAATCATAAAAAATTACAAATTTTTGGTGAGTGGATTCAATAGGGGGAAATGATGTGTCCCATACCAAAAATTAAGTCAAGGTCAAAGGTCAATGTGACCCCAAAATCAGGAAATTATTAAAAATAACATTCCTTGTGGCAGTAGATACATTAGGCGGACTCGATGTGTCACATACCAAAATGTAGGTCAAAGGTCAAGGTCACTGAGACCCCAAAATCGTGAAATTGTTAAAAATCTTGATTTTTTGTCTCCATTGAGAAATTACGGGGAGATGGTTTGTCATGTACCAAAATTTAGGTCAAGGTCCAAAGTTAAGGTCACTGTGACTCAAGAATCAAGAAATCTTTGAAAATTACTTTTGTTTGTGTCAGTAGATACATTAGGGGGACATGATGTATCACGTACCAAAATGTAGGTCAAGGTCGAACGTCAAGGTCACTGTGACCCCTAAAATCATGAAATTCATAAAACTCAAGATTTTTTTTGTGTCCATTGATAAATTGACGGAAGACAATGTGTCGTGTATCAAAATTTAGGTCAAGGTCAAAGGTCAAGGTCACTGTGACCTCAAAATCAGGAAATCATAAAGTCACACTTTCATGTGCCTGTCGAAGACGAGGTCATGTAATGCGATGTTGCGCTCTGTCCATTTATCCATTACCATTTGTTGTCCATGCGATATCTCTAGTTCAAGTTATGGAATGGTATCAAATACCTTAGTGGCATGGCGAAGAGGAGCCATACATCAATTTGTCAAAGGTCAAGGTCACAGTCCCCAAAAACTGAATCAAGTTTAGCTGACTATATGTGTTAGGTTGGAATATTTAGAGTTCTCTCCCCTACATGTATATGGCATTTGTCCTGTGGAGCTGTCTCCCGTATTTCAAACAGCTACATTTAGTTCAACTGTTGTGAAATAAAAACCATACATTTACTAATTTAACATGAAGAGGGATCCTTTATGAACTTCAGACCTGTTTATCAACTCAAGAACAAAGGTTTATTTCATCACATTCTTCTTTCTTCATGAAAAATTCTCTCGTCTGAAAGAAATCCATTTGCAGGAAAACTATTGTCGATTTCAGTGTGGGATATCTGAGCTCTCGCTTCTTGCTCCAAGGTCAACTAGTTTCCTAGATTTAAGCTCATTTTAGTTTATCATTCAAGTTTAGATGATATATATGTTACATTCTCAGAAGCACAAAATTGTAGACCTTTCTCTGGATTGCTAGCTACCAATTGGAATCAAGGCTATTAAACAAGCTTGACATTTGGACCAATGTAATTTCAGATATACGGGCGTATATTGAAGCCCCTTGGGCTCTTGTTTCATATAGTTTATTCTCCCCAATGTTACATCATACCCACGCTGGGAGAGCCGCGTTGGGTATGTTTACAATACAAGTAGCCTCTTGTCCAATCAGAGGCCGCCATTTGGCACTGCATCTGTCATACTCGTTCTTGCCCGTTAGATGTATTCTCAGCTGCTCTTGTCCAATCAGAAGGCGCCATTTCAGAAAGTTCCATCTTGGGCCATGTTCGCTCTGAACCGTTTGTTCTAATCGTCATCGGGCAGGCCAGGATTCCGTTGAGGCAACATATCCTCAGATACTTGTTTGCGCATTCTGAGTATCTATCAGTGCATGGGTTAATACATTCATCCGATGGGAAGATTCCGTAATTTGGTTACGAAGAACGTAACATTGGTGCCCCTTTCCACTATTTCAAGACATCCAATTGGTCCACTTCGTCCAGCATCGTCTCTAGCGACGCCCGGGTAATGATGGTAAACGGTTGGTCGTACACTTGGTTGTTACTGCTCGGGTAAAAGTATCGGACTTGGTCTGTCGCCTTATGCTGCAGCACATAACCAAACGCCAGATTTAATTTGAAGGACGTAGCTTGGTCATTGACGATGGCTTCCACGTAGCTGCGTAAACGGGCGAAGTCGGTCAGTCGAATTGTAGATATCTTGAATAGGGCGATGACGGTGGAAACAGTGCCGTATCATGGGCCAATGGCGCCGATAGATGTCACTCACTGGATGGTCTTCGTGTAACAGATCGCTAGGAACATCCACCGCATCTTCCAGAAAATGTTCGTTGTTGTCAGGTGTATGACTCGAAACAGTAATGCTAGGGACCGGCTGGATATCTAGGCGCTTCTGAACTGTGGGTATAGGCGGGTTCTCCGTGATCGCATCACCAGTGGCATTCGTCTCCCTGGGCTCATCTTCACTAGGTCTGACCTCCTGGGTGCCTCTTTAGTGGGAAGTTGTCGCTCATACCATGAATCAAACGCTGATGCCGTCTTAACTGACATGGTCGTTTGAAGAGTTGACCACATTCATTACATTGCCCCATCGCGCTCTCGTGGAGTAAACGTTCGTGGCGCAGTAAAGCATCTTTCCGATTAAATCACCGTGCACAAGTTATACAAGTATACTGTGCGCCGTTGTGGATGGAGACTCCTGCCGTCGCAAATCTTCTGGGCGAGTAAATGGCTTCAGGCATGTCGAACAAGAGAACATGTCGGCTGCGTATCAGAAAATGCCGAACATTCCCACCTTCCGCCACTTTTATAAGCCCGCAGCCCACAAGAACTCCCACCAATCAGCGTATCGCTGTCCTGTACACTCGGGTGCGCACTTGTCACATGTCTACGTACACACCGTAACATGTAAAAACTTGTAACAAAATGTATTATACCATATCTGTGCTGTATTATACCATATCTGTCCAGTATTATACCGAATCTGTGCTGTATTATACCGTATCTGTCCGGTATTATACCATATCTGTCCTGTATTAGACAATATCTTCCCTGTCTTTAATGTACATGTACTCTGCGCATGCCCATGTATTCTGTGCATAGCCATGCACATGTACTATGTGAATGTACATGTACTATTTGCCTGTACATGTAATCTGTTCATGTACATATACTCTTTCAATACACATGTTCCTTGTCCATGTAAATGTACTCTGTGCATGTCATTCTACATGTACTCTGTTCACGTTCATGTGAACATACTCTGTTCAAATCCATGTACATACTCTCTGTCCATATCGCTATGTAGCTGAAATATTGCGGAATGCGACGTTAAACCGTAATTCTCTCTCTCTCTCTCTTTCTCAATGAACATGTACTCTGTACAATGTCGCATGATGTAGACCGGTGAGATTACAAGCGTCTAGTCCGTCATTCATAATCCAGCCGTCGTCCATTAGAGAATATCCGCGTCCATAATCCAAAGACCTATTCCATATAACAGTATTAGCACCAAATTCAAAAGACAATCATAGTATACATAAACATAGGCTTGTTTCCTGCGAGAGAGAAGCGGTCAACAGTTTTCAATGATGCCGGCAAGACATCATGATGTTCCAAAAATATCAAATCCGTATCACTGATCAGTATTCTTAATCCATAATATTCGTTATAGAGTCGTCATCTAAAAAAGATGTATCTCAGTCACGCTTTGATTGTGACTGTTCATATGAGTACCATGAGGATCTTGAAGTACATGGGTTCATACGTCCCCTAGCCCCGGGTTAAGCGGAAGTAGACACAAGTTACGAAACGTAGCGCCATAGATCTTGCACGCTACGTTCGTATTTTGCTATCAGCATGCGATATGTATCGCCAAATTTGAGAAACTTTGAGTGGAGGCGCTTGGTGGAAGGATGACAGGTCAATCATTTTATTATCTCCTCCAGTACATTATTCCCAAGCTGGGGGAGCCGCGTTGGGTGTGTTTACAATACAATTAGCCTCTTGTCCAATCAGAGGCCGCCATTTGCATCTGTCATATTCGTTCTTGTCCGTTAGATGTATTCTCGGTCGTCCAATCAGAAATCGCCGTTTCAGAAAGTTCCATCTTTGCTCGGTGTGACCTAATATGATTCTTATTCATTCGTCCGTCTGTACATATGTTAGAAGCCTCTCTTTCGAGATAATTGCGGCCATATTTTTCCATACAAGGAAAAACCGGCCTTTGGTGGCAAGCTCTCATTTCGCCCACTGGAAAATCTCCTCTCTCTCCTCGTGCAAAGATCACACCCGACCAAGGGTACACCTTCAAGGCAGGTCAGGCATAGCTGGCGATGGTAGCGAACATCTCCGGGCTCTCCCCTGGTTGAGCTGTAACCCACACTGAAGACATCATCTCTCATTTCCATAGTTATGGGCGGGTATCTTTTGGTAACTCTTTTGGGGAGTCGAGCGGGAACCGGCACCTGTTCGTCAATCTTCAACGATTGATCGTCTGCCTTGGAATTGGCTGGCTTTTCCATTTGATCGGGTCTGGTACAGGTTGTGAGAAATGTACATCTAACATGCGTGCTTCCGTATTGATAGTTAGAGGGGAAGAGAAGAGGGGAAGTGACCGTGCTATCAACCAATCAAAAGCCACCATTCCAGAAAGTTTAATCTTCGTTCAGTGTAACCGAAACGTCTTCGGGCAATCCATGATACTGAACTCGGAGCTCTTACTTCTCCCGTTCAACACTGGGATTAATTTCCATCGGCTCTTCAATTCGCGGCGGCGGATCGACCTCCGTGGGTTCTTCTATTCTCAGATGTATTCTCATAGAAACTGAAATATCCGGTCTCGAGAGTGGCGAGCGTGATCCGTGTATGACATTTTGATGACGTCTCAATTGACTGGGATGCTTAAAGACTATATCACAATCTGCACATGTATGCGTGGGTACTGCGTGGCGTGCACGTGTGTGACAATGTAAACTGTCCAGGCGATGAAAGCGCTTCGAGCAAGTTGTGCAAGAGAACACATCGGCTGTGGATCTCGAAATGATGAATGCCGTAAAATTCTGGCTCTTATAGGCCAAGATAGGTGTACCCGGATGTTCTACAGTTCCGGATGTTCCACAGTCCCCGGATGTACAAGAACCCGGATGTACACGGATGTAAAAGTCCTCGGATGTAAAAGTGCCCGGATGTTCACCAATGTTCCACCATCCTGGACTTCTACCAGGCCCAGATTCTCTATCGGAAGATATGGAGGATCTGAAGAGCCGTTCTTTTCTGTCGCTGTAAGACGGAGCTGTCATTGCCACAGCGTCAGGGTCAATAGGGCAAAGACCGTCGCTGGTTCCGGCGTGAGCGCTCGTTGTCCATAGCCCGGGCATCAAGGATGGCTGTCATAGTCCAGTAGTGGTGGGTGATAACACCTCCATCGAGTCCACTCTGTCGAGGACCGCTTCTGTGAACTCTTTCAGGATCTGGCGTCGCCCCTTGTTGTCGTTGCCAGCAGCAAACATGGATCGAACCACTGCTCTGTAACCCGTGAGTGGATTAACCACGGTCGCATGCTGTAAAATGCGAGTCGCGTATGAATGGGTCTCCGTCATGGCTCTGCAACAATAGGAATGGAGGTGTGGGATCCAGAGGGCCGTGTTTTATAGACCATGTCACACATGCGCACCTATACGTAGCCCTACGGGGTGTAGTCTGTGATAAGTACTATTCTGATTGGTTAGTCCAAAAGAGAGCAACAACAACAACAACAACAAAGATTACAGGTCAATCCTTTTATTATCCCCTCCATCACAGCACATCCACGCCGGGATAACCGCTATGGGTGTGTTTACAATTCACTTATGCTATTGTCCGTGTATTCAGAAGTTCATTGTGCTGATCTCAGACTGCTCTTGTCCAATCAGAAGCCGACCCTCAGAATAAGTATAAGTCATGTTGAAGGATGGAACACAAACTGTGGACGTTTTTCGGATTGATGGGTATCAACTGACTGTGGAGTCTGAACACTCGACTGCAATGCTGGCATTCATGGCTGGGTGCCTTACGGACCGACCGTTGATGTCGCCGTAAATTATCCTTACGATTAAATGACTTCCTGCAGATCGAACATGTATACTCGCCAACAGCACCTTGAAAAGTAGACTCAAGGATGGGGTCAAACATCACGGGTTCCTCAACCCTCAAGCGTGCATGTCCATGGATTACACGTTGGTGAGATTTCAACTGGCTGTGTAGTCTGAAGCGGTGTCCACAATCCCCACATTGATGCCTGGATGTCTCATGGAGACACCGTTCATGGCGGTGTAAATTATCCAGGCGATTAAATGTACCCCCACAGGTCTCGCAGGTGTACTGGGCAGTAGCGTCGTGGATGGTAGGCTCATGGCGTTGTAAGTCGTGCAAGCGTGTAAAGGACTTGGAGCAAGTGGTACAAGTGGACATCGTGTCGTAAGTGGTTGAACGAATGTCTGCTGAAAGTGTAAGGCCGCTTTCCTTTTATAGTACGCTAGCTGACGATCTATTTTTAGCACAACCGATTCAATCTGGTTCAAACATGCTCCAAGGGCTCTGAGTTCATACACACACACACACGCACGTACCTGTGGTGCACCGTGCACCAAAGGTACCCGCACCCTGGTGTACCCTATGTGCAGATTGTTGACCGCTTCTCTCTTGCAGGAAACAAGCCTATGTTTATGTATACTATGATTGTCTTTTTGAATTTGGTGCTAATACTGTTATATGGAATATGTAATAGGTCTTTGGATTATGGACGCGGATATTCTCTAATGGACGACGGCTGAATTATGGATGACGGACTAGACGCTTGTAATAGTCTTTAAGCATCCCAGTCAGTTGAGACGCCATCAAGATGTCATACACGAATCACGCTCGCCACTCTCGAGACCGGATATTTCAGTTTCTATGAGAATGCATCTGAGAATGGAAGAACCCATGGAGGTCGATCCGCCGCCGCGAATTGAAGAGCCGATGGAAATTGATCCCAGTGTTGAATGGGAGAAGTAAGGGCTCCGAGCTTCAGTATCATGAATTGCCCGAAGACGTTTAGGTTACACTGAACGAAGATTAAACTTTCTGAAATGGTGGCTTCTGATTGGTTGATAGGACGGTAACCTCCCCTCTTCTCTTCCCCTCTAACTATAAATACGGAAACACGCATGTTAGATGTACATTTCTCACAACCTGTACCAGACCCGATCAAATGGAAAAGTCAGCCAATTCTAAGGCAGACGATCAATCGTTGAAGATTGACGAACAGGTCCCGGTTCCCGCTCAACTCCCCAAAAGAGTTACCAAAAGATACCCGCCCATAACTATGGAAATGACAGATGATTTCTTCAGTGTGGGTTACAGCTCAACCAGTGGAGAGCCCGGAGATGTCTACCATCGCCACCGATACCTGACCTGCCTTGAAGGTGTACCCTTGGTCGGGTGTGATCTATGCACGAGTAGAGAGGAGATTTTCCAGTGGGCGAAGTGAGAGCTTGCCACCAAAGGCCGTTTTTTCCTTGTATGGAAAAATATGGCCGCAATTATCTCGAAAGAGAGACTTCTAACATATGTACAGACGGATGAATGAATGAATAAGAATCATATTAGGTCACATCGAGCAAAGATGGAACTTTCTGAAACGGCGATTTCTGATTGGACAGCCGAGAATACATCTAACGGACAAGAACGAATATGACAGATGCAATTGGCGGCCTCTGATTGGACAAGAGGCTAATTGTATTGTAAACACACCCAACGCGGCGCCCCCAGCTTGGGTATAATGCACTGGAGGGGATAATAAAATGATTGACCTGTCATCCTAGTTGTTGTTGTTCTCTCACCGGTCTACATCATGCGACATTGTACAGAGTACATGTTCATTGAGAAAGAGAGAGAGAGATACAATTAAAGTTTAACGTCGCATTCCGCAATATTTCAGCTATATAGCGACATGGACAGAGAGTATGTACACGGATTTGAACAGAGTATGTTCACATGAACGTGAACAAAGTACATGTAATATGACATGCACAGAGTACATTTACATGGACAAGGAACATGTGTGTTAAGAAACAGGAAACTAGCCTATGTTTATGTATACTATGGTATGGAACGTCATGATGTCTTGTCGGCATCATTGAAAACTGTTGACCGCTTCTCTCTTGCAGGAAACTAGCCTATGTTTATGTATACTATGATATTGTCTTTTTTGAATTTGGTGCTAATTACAAGCGTCTAGTCCGTCATTCATAATCCAGCCGTCGTCCATTAGAGAATATCCGCGTCCATAATCCAAAGACCTATTCCATTTCCATATAACAGTATTAGCACCAAATTCAAAAGACAAAAGTATACATAAACATAGGCTTGTTTCCTGCAAGAGAGAAGCGGTCAACAGTTTTCAATGATGCCGGCAAGACATCATGATGTTCCAAAAATATCAAATCCGTATCGCTGATCAGTATTCTTAATCATAATATTCGTTGTAAAGTCGTCATCTAAAGAATGATGTATCTCAGTCACGCTTTGATTGTGACTGTTCATATGAGTACCATGAGGTTATTGAAGTACATGGGTTCATACGGCCCCTAGCCCGGGTTAAGCGGAATTAGACACAAGTTACGAAACGTAGCGCCATAGATCTTGCACGCTACGTTCGTATTTTTGCTATCAGCATGCGATATGTATCGCCAAATTTGAGAAACTTTGAGTGGAGGCGCTTGGTGGAATAGCCCTGTTTTATAAGTTTCTGCAACAATGTTTTGTGACGTTGATTAAAATCATCACATTTAACACAGGATCTAACAAATGCTACTAAGCGAGATATGTATACGCCATATGCAGGTCCAACTGGAATATTACTATCCAGAAAGGGATAGTTTACGATGTCGAAATTGTAATCATCTCTTTTGTCATAAAGTCGACGAGAGAGAATGCCCGCTTCATTTTCATAGAGGTAGAGATCTAAATAAGATGTGCCTGTAGGGCTATCTGTGATTTCCTTCAAATCCAGTGAAGGTGGATATATATCCTTCACTGCGTCATTTATATAGCGATTATCCACAGCGAGAAGATCGTCTATATAGCGTTTGGTGAATGAGAAGGAACGGGCTTTGAATGGATCGGTTTTTGAAAGCGCCTGCATGTAGTCATATTCATAAGAGAACAGATATAGGTCAGCCAATAGGGGCGCACAATTAGTACCCATTGGAATACCTATATGCTGTTGATATATTGTGTTGCCAAATTTCACATAGATATTTTAATGAGAAATTCAAGCAACTCTATAAACAAAGAAACATCCCATGAATGATATCTCTTGTATGTAGTCGAGCTAAGAATGCTTTATGGCTTCCGACATTAATATATCTACGATCAGTTTTCTTGAACACAGATACTATTAATGAACTTAGACGGTCAATAAGGTCCTGATGAGGGATTGTAGTATAGAGAGTCGAGAAATCCCATGTGGATACATGTCTGTACGGTATGTGACCTTTAGCATCAAGTTCTTGCCGGCATCATTGAAAACTGTTGACCGCTTCTCTCTTGCAGGAAACAAGCCTATGTTTATGTATACTTTTGTCTTTTTGAATTTGGTGCTAATACTGTTATATGGAAATGGAATAGGTCTTTGGATTATGGACGCGGATATTCTCTAATGGACGACGGCTGGATTATGAATGACGGACTAGACGCTTGTAATTCCGTAAGACATTTTGAGTTTTTCAATATCCACATACATTCAACGCCAGAGTTCTTGAAAATAGTGGCGCAATACCTTTCCCAAAATGCTTTTACCTCCTGAAGGGCCCTCGTCAATAGGGTTGAAAGAAGCTCGGTGGTGCAGCTTCTAGAACCAGCTATGAATCTAGCTTTGTATGGTGATTTATGCATTTTGGGAGTCCAGTATATTTTTGGTATGTCGCTATGATTGGTTGGAAGACAAATACCTCTTTCCCTGAGAAACTTTTTTGTGATTGTTAAATAAATCTTCCAGAGTAAATGCAGTTTGGGAGTAAGTAGATGTATTTGATGAAGATATGTCTACACTCAATTCTTTAACCAGCACCTGGTAATAGTAATATTTACATATGAATATTATATTATTCGGAGCTTTGTCTGCTGGGACTATGACGAATTTGCTCTGGAGATTTGCTAGAACTTCTTGCGAATTGAGGTTTCTCAGTACTTGTTTTGTTTGGGGAAGAGTACTTCTGTCAATATGGCGGATTGTTTCAACTACCTTGCTCTTGGTGAGGTCCAGCCAATCAGCGAGTACTGTAGGTTCAACTTTTTCTCGCTTAGACCAATCAATAACGTACTGTTCTAATGCAGTCAGGACTATCTTGACTGTTGAAGTATACTGTTATATGGATATGGAATATGTCTTTGGATTATGGACGCGGATATTCTTTGATGGACGACGGCTGAATCATGAATGACGGACTAGACGCTTGTATTGAAAGAGTACATGTACACGAACAGATTACATGTACAGGCTAATAGTACATGTACATTCACATAATACATGTGCATGGATATACACAGAATACATGGACATGCGCAGAGTACAAGCACATTAAATACAGGGAAGATATTGTCTAATACAGGACAGATATGGTATAATACAGGACAGATAGGTATAATGCAGCACAGATTCGGTATAATACTGGACAGATATGGTATAATACAGCACAGATATGGTATAATACATTTTGTTACAAGTTTTTACATGTTACGGTGTGTACGTAGACATGTGACAAGTGCGTACCCGAGTGTACAGGACAGCGATGCGCTGATTGGTGGGAGTTCTTGTGGGCTGCTGGCTTATAAAATTGGCGGAAGGTGGGAATGTTCAGCATTTTCTGATACGCATCCGACATGTTCTCTTGTTCGACCTGCCTGAAGCCATTTACTCACCCAGAAGATTTGCGACGGCACGATTCCTCCATCCACAACGGCGTATGGTATACTTCTATAACTTGCGCACGGTCATTTAATCGGGAAGATGCTTTACTGGGCCACGAACGTTCACTCCACGGGTCATTGGCCCATGATACGGCACCGTTTCCACCGTCATCGCCCTATTCAAGATATCTACAATTTCCGACTGACCGACTTCGCCCGTTTACGCAGCCACGTGGAAGCCATCTTCAATGACCAAGCTACGTCCTTCAAATTAAATCTGGCGTTTGGTTATGTGCTGCAGGCGACAGTACGATACTTTTACCCGAGCAGTAACAACCAGGTGTACGACCAACCGTTTACCATCATTAACCGGGCGTCGCTAGAGACGATGCTGGACCAAGTGGACCAATTGGATGTCTTGAAATGGGCCCAACAACAGCGCCCCAACACCGAGTGGATAGTGGAGGTCACCAATGTTACGTTCTTCCCGACCAAATTACGAAATCTTCCCATCGGATGAATGTATTCATCCATGTACTGATAGATACTCAGAATGCGCAAACAAGTATCTGAGGATATGTTGCCTCAACGGAATCCTGCCCTGCCCGATGACGATTAGAACAAACGGTTCAGAGCGAACATGGCCGAATATAGAACTTTCTGAAATGGCGACTTCTGATTGGACAACAGCAGCTGTGAATACATCTAACGAGCAAGAACGAGTATGACAGATGCAGTGCCAAATGGCGGCCTCTGATTGGACAAGAGACTACTTGTATTGTAAACATACTCAACGCGGCTACCCAACGCGGTTCCTCCAGCGTGGGTATGATGTAACATTGGGGAGAATAAACTATATGAAAAAACTTGTTGTTGTTGTTGTTCTCTCTTCTGTCATCTTTGTTGTTGTTGTTGTTCTCTCTCCGGTCTATATCATGGCGTCAAGGTGTTATGCTAGGGCGTAACGACGGTCATTGACGGGCGTCACTGCATTTCGATGTATTGGTGTCTAGAAAAATGAGAGCTTTTGGGCTAATTCACCAGGACGTTGAAGCGTTGAGCTTGGCGTTGGCGGGCGTTGCTACAAGATGCCACTTCGCACGACACATTCGGACTAAGGATGGTCCATTTCTACAACAAACACCTTCCTTCACCGCCGCAAAAAACCCACGTCACCAATGACGTCACAGGTGACGTGGACATCCCTCAAGTTGTGGTCTACACCCCGAGAGCTACAAAATAACACCTTCCACGACACATTCGGACGATAGTGGTTTAGTACCCCAAACACACTCCCACGCATCCCAAAGATGCCTGCTTTCTATACTACGGCCATACTTCGCATGCGCAGAATGATGAAACCCGACGATACATTAGTCCAGTCGGATGCTTCTTCACGAGAGCTTCAAAATAAGACCTCATACGACATCGTCGGACCAATATTGGCCCACCTCGACCGCATAACGTCTATTTCCCTGCTCATGCGCAGAATGACGATATTGCAACCCCACATCCACCCAGTCGGATGCTCCCTCACGACTGCTTCAAATTGATACCTCATATGGCTCCATCGAACCAATAGTGGTCCACCTAGATCCCAAAACGTTCCTTCCAATTACCCTTTTCCCACAATTCCCTGTCTGCGCATGCGCAGAATGTTGAACATGGACAACACACTAGTCCAGGCGGATGCTCCTTCACGACTGCTTTACACTGATACCTCACTCGACTCCATCGGACCACTAGGGACCCACCTAGACCCCAAAACGTCTATTTAGATACATTTTGTCTACTGTGCATGCGCAGAATGGCATCAGTTCCACGAGCCGCCCTCCCCGTCGGATGCTCCTTCACGAATGCTTCACATTGATACCTCATACGACTCCATAGGACCAATAGTGACCCACCTAGACCCCAAAACGTCTATTTCCATACCCTTTTCCCACAATTCCCTGTCTGCGCATGCGCAGTATGTTGAACACGGACGACACACTAGTCCATGCAGATGCTCCTTCACGACTGCTTTACATTGATACCTCATACGACTGCATCGTACCAATAGGGACCCACCTAGACCCCAAAACGTCTATTTCCATACACTTTGTCTACTGCACATGCGCAGAATGACGTCAGTTCCACGTCACACCCAGCCCATCGGATGCTCCCTTATGAGTGCTTCACATTGATACCTCATACGATTCCATCAGACCAATAGGGACCCACCTAGACCCCAAAACGTCTATTTCCATACTTTTTGTCTACTGCGCATGCGCAGAATGACGTCAGTTCCACGTCACACCCATCCCGGTGGATGCCCCCTTACGAGTGCTTCACATTGATACCTCACTCGACCCAATCGGATCATTAGTGGCCCACCTAGACTCCAAAACATCTATTTCCATACACCTTTTCCCACAATTCCCTCTTTGCGCATGCGCAGAATGTTGAACACGGCCCATACACTAGTCCAGGCGGATGCTCCCTCACGACTGTTTTACATTGATACCTCACTCGAATCCATCGGGCCCATAGGGACCCACCTAGACCCCAAAACATCTATTTCCATACCCTTTGTCTACTGCGCATGCGCAGAATGGCGTCAGTTCCACATCACATCCAGCCCATCGGATGCTCCCTTACGGGTGCTTCACACTGATATCTCATACGACTCCATCGGACCAATAGTGGCCCACCTAGATCCCAAAACGTCTATTTCCATAATCTTTGTCAGTTCCACGTCATACCTATCCCGTCGGATGCTTCTTCACGAATGCTTCACATTGATACCTCACTCGACCCAATCGGTGCGCTAGGGGCCCTGAAGATTGCCGGAGATTGCCGGAGAATTTGGGACTACTTTCTGTCCGCGGAGGCTGACCGCATCACCGCCAGACCGCATCACCGCGGAGGAATACATGCACTTACCCATCATGTGACGTCACCATGCCAACCACGTAACCTTTGCCGGAACTGTAGTGCACTTGATGACCTCTGTGACCGCCACGTCATGCCACATGCCACAGAGGTCAAAGGTCAATAAGGCTCTATTCGGGTTGGCCCTACTTCTGGTGCAGTAACACACAGCGGCTTGGGAGACTGCAAGACATGATAACTAGAAGAGCAACCAATTTCCAAAGTTACTTGAGGGTAACTGACAATGATCCGGTGTACAAGGCAGTTCACACCCTATAAAACAGTTGGTATGGCTCGTCACAAGACGGAAACCGATTTTGAAGTCTGCGCAACTATTGGTTACTTCCATTCTTGTGGTTTTACATGCAGTATCTTCATTTCTTTGACGTGGAGATTCAAAGATTTGGGTGTATCACAACCTTGGAGGAAAGCAAGCCCTATTGAGTCAGAGGGGTCAGAATTCAAAGGTAGCTGGAACCCTGGATCAGGTAATCTAGCTTACAGAAATATATGTTCGCTCGTCCATCTATCACAATGTCCTGGCTATATATCTCGCCCATGTGTAACAGGCCCGTATGCAGGATTTTGTTCGGGGGGGGAGGGTCGTTTCCCAGTCAGGTGGAACTACAAGGGCTCGCGCAAATGATGCACATGGTGACGTATGTGTTGGTGACGCTGCAACTGACTCAGGCCTTGAAAGCAGTATCCACAGCTTGGCATTCCTCCTTTGCGGCTGGCCCCATGGTGTAACCGTTCATGGCGTGAACATCATGATAAAGTGTCTATGAACTGGGTCAGCACGCTCGCTTTATAGTCCTAGCTGGAGTACAATGGGTTCAAACCCACTCCACTATCTGTACGCCTGAGATTTCTCATTCAACAAGTTCGAAACAGTTTTTACGCCATAACCAATATTGGGTAAGTAGGGATGGGATCCTCAGCACTTGGATCCAACTCCATCTGCTCGTCAACTCATGGTAACTGATCGACCTCCGGGGGCTCTTCATTTCGCGGAATCATATTCATGGGTACTGGATCATCCGGTCTCAAGTGTGGTGAGCGTGATTTATGAATGACATCTCAATTGACTGAGATGGACTATACCACTCATGGCGTGCACGTGGGTGACGACGTAAACTGTCCAAGCGATGAGACGGTTTTAAGCAGGTTGTACAAGGGAACCTCATAGAGTGCCTGCTGAAATGAGCCAACTTGTTTGCTTTTATATGGCGAGCCACCAAACTGTTTTTAGTAAAACCGGGTCAAACCGGTTGGCCATGTGTACGCCATGACCTTTTCCTCCTTACTGGCACTCTAGGACAACCAGTTCAAGCCTGGGAAATGTTAGACACATATCCTGCTGCATACTGTACATAGGATCAATTCGATCAGCGGGATCAAGATATCTACCAGGCGCCTGCGGGAGTAGAATGCAGTCCTGACTCCATAATGTACCATAAAACATAAAACACATAAGACGGGGTATTGGGTTAGATCTCATTTTTTTTATTCAACAAAAAGAAACGTGAACAACTACGTGAGAACATAAGCCCAGGATGGGGCATGTACATTGAAATGATCTTTGACAAAGTCCGATACACCAGCACATCCCGATCCTCGGCCCAGGGGTACTGGTCAAATATCTGCACAATCGTGGGCATGGGGTATCCATGACAACGATGATAGAGGTGAAATAGACAACTGTCCCTGGGTCGATGCATCAAGTCTGTTTGAGCTCTTTTGTAGCGGGGTACAGCGGAAACACATCTCAGGGAAACATCCACTGAAAGACAGTCCGTGTCTAAGCGTTTGAATCTGGTTCGTATCCATGTTATGTGGAATAGTCGAGAACATGTCGGCAATTGTCTAATTAAATGATGTGGCATTCGGCGTAGCAAATATTTTTATAGTGTTGAGAAGGGATTTTCTGAAGTGGATTTCCATCTACAAGTTGTCTTTCTTGAGGAGTTTCAACGGAAGGCCTTTGTCTGAGATCGGGGTGAGGTCGAAGCAGAAAAACGTGTACACGTCACAATAGGCATTCCAATCGATGTGCTTTATTTTGCTGTTCACCCACGAATTCATGAGATTGCTCTTAAAATAAGAGCAAAGAAGGTTGCTACATTTGCAGCCAAACAGTCGAACAAAATTACAACAAAAGACCAGATGGTTCAGTTAAATAGGAAAAATTTAAAAACAATTTTTTTAATTTTTAATAATAAAAACCTTTCATTGCCATAAGCCAATAGTCCTTACTCTGTAAAATTCCACGCAGAATTTCAATAAATCCAAGCGAAAACGAGGCTCCACCAATCCCAAGATGCATTGCGGGTCCGCCATCTTAAGCCTCATAATTCCTTTCTGCAATAGCTGCGGTCGTAATGTGTGAGGCACAGCTATGCGGGGAGAGGGCTGGGACCATTCAGCGGCAATGAAAGGTTTGTATTATTAATACTTACAAAAATTGTTTTTAAATTTTTCCTATTTATTTCATTATACGTAACCTTTCATTGCCATAAGCCAGAATCCCACAGAAGGTGGAGGGATAGCTGAACTTATGCGCACAGGTTCACGTATATGCATCGGATTGGTGGTGACGGGTTGATTATGGAGCATACAGACTAAGGGACCCGTCCTTTTGAGGTAGTGGTAACCCAAAGTGATCTCCGGACTCATGGCGCTTGTGGGGAGATTGTCTGCATCAGATAGCAGGCTCAAGAGACTCAATCAACCGTCATAGACATAAGACTAATAACTGCTAATATCTTCAAAGACCTAAGTTGGAGGTCGATCATGCATCTCATATGGGAGTTAGATGTATATATGAAGAGCTCCTCCCCTTTCTTTGCATGTCAGACCACTATATGCTTTGCTGCCACTACAGGCCCAAGTGATGATAAACCCACCAGCAAGGAAGGCCAGGTCTCTTAAGTAGAAGACTGAAAATGTGGACTCCGATTTCCAGAAGCAGGAAGCCATAATGTATTTTACTGAGCTGTTCCTCCAAACTGATCAGGAAGCAGCTAAAGCTCTGATTTCATGTGATGTAGTCGCACCCGGCAAAGGTGAAGTTTGCTCGGATAAGGCGTATGTCCATTGAATGGTCTGCTTAAGCCATGAAGCGTCTGTATTTTTAGTTATGTCACGGGTTACACCCGGAAGAAAAAGACAGAAACAGCAGTCTTCTCTGTCCTCTGACAGGATCTGTCCGGAGTAGATACGCTCGTAAAGTCCGTACCGGACAAGGTAAATTATCGTCGGACTGATCTGTGTCTGGAACCAGTGCAGAGACGATGAAATGACGTGATTCACCAACTCCTCGCTGAGTTGTCTGATTTTTTGCTAAAAACTCTGGAACTGGTCTCATGGCTACGCTGGATCAGTCTGGTCGATGAATTAGTGACGAGCGATCGCGAGCATGCAACTCTGACACTCTCGATGCCAGGAGAAAGGACAACAAAAACGCAGTCTTGTAAGACAAAGCCTTCAAAGACGCTGATGTCAGTGGTTGAAAAGGAGGCTATTTAGGACCCCCAATACCACAGATAAATCCCATTTTGGAAAAATGTGTAACTCTTCGCTCTTTTGGAGATGAATAGCACTTATGATGTCAGACATCTTTGACCAAATTGATTCTTGTAGATAAGAGGATCACTCGAGATAAGGCCGATCTATAACACTCAATAGTAGATGGCCTTAACTTGCGAACAGTGAATAGGTAGGATAATAAGTCTGTCACTATGGGAACAGAGACACGGGTCGGAACCACCGCATGGTCCCATGACCAGCTTGTAAAGACTCCATACTTATTGAGTTTGCTGGTTGACTTACGATTAGCCTGGCGGACGGTTGTTGCTGTCTGAGTGGAGAAACCCCTCCGCTTTAAGGATTGTTTCATAACTTGCAAACGTGTAAGTGCAAGTGTTCGATGTTCTGGCGATATACCGTTGTGTCCGGTTGTCACAAAAGGTGAGGCCACTACGGCAGACGCCGGGGAGGATCGGCCAGTAAATGAAGGAGACTGGGAAAGCATGGCCTGTCTGGCTACCATGGAGTCACTAAATAAATGAAGCACTGGTGCTGGGCTATTTCTGAAGCACTTTGGGAACGAGAGGGAAAGGAGGGAATGCGTATCCCACTATCCCTGACCAGTCCATCGATAATGTGTCCACTGCCAAGGCTCGAGGCCAGGGGCCGTATGAACCCATGTACTCATATGAACAGTTACAATCAAAGCGTGACTGGGATACATCATTCTTTAGATGACGACTTTACAAGGAATAGTATGGATTAAGAATACTGATCAGCGATACGGATTTGATATTTTTGGAACATCATGATGTCTTGCCGGCATCATTGAAAACTGTTTGACCGCTTCTCTTGCAGGAAACAAGCCTATGTTTGTGTATACTATGATTGTCTTTTTGAATTTTGTGCTAATTACAAGCGTCTAGTCCGTCATTCATAATCCAGCCGTCGTCCATTACAGAATATCCGCGTCCATAATCCAAAGACCTATTCCATTTTCCACATAACAGTATTAGCACCAAATTCAAAAAGACAATCATAGTATACATACACATAGGCTTGTTTCCTGCAAGAGAGAAGCGGTCAACAGTTTTCAATGATGCCGGCAAGACATCATGATGTTCCAAAAATATCAAATCCGTATCGCTGATCAGTATTCTTAATATTACTGTTATATGGAATATGGAATAGGTCTTTGGATTATGGGCGCGGATATTCTCTAATGGACGACAACTGAATTATGAATGACGGACTAGACGCTTGTAATCTAGCACGGGACTTACAAAGGACGGTAGGTGGTTGTTGTGGCGTGGAAAATAGGTTAACATGAGAGTGCTTCCAGACGGCACAAATCTGTCTGAATACTTCCTGGTGGAGACACCACTCGGACTGAAGGATCTTGTCTGAGCAGGACAAAGCATCGACCAGCACGTTCAGATTCTCTGGGATGTGTCTTGCTTTCAGTCCACAGTCCCTGCGGGCTGTCCATCTGAAAATCGTCCAAGTCACGTCCAACATTTCGCCTTGTTTGTTCAGATAATCCACCACTATCGAGTTGTCTGAAACTATCAGGATGTTGTTCTTGAGATTCCCAACCACATAACGCCAGGTACACTGCTTCCATCTCCAAAAGATTGATGTGAAGCTTCTTTTGGGTTGGACTCCACAGGCCCAACATGGTTAGATCGTCCATGTGGGCTCCCAAAACCGATAACGAGGCATCCATGAAGATCTGATAATCTGGTTGAAATGGTACAAGAGATATCCCTGACATCACATTCTCCCGAGACTGCTTCCACCGGATAAACTCTAACAATTTAGGTTTACGTGGATGACTGGGTCTAATTGTTGTCGGGACAGAAATGGACGGATGTGTAATTGAAATGGTCGTAAATTGATTCGACCGAATCTGGTTAGCTCCTGAGTTGAGGATATTAACCCGAGAAGGGATTGCCAAATGGATAGACGAGGATCTCATTGTGAGAGGATAGCTGAGGTACAGGTTTGAATCCTAATCAACGATCCTCTGGCGGCATCAGCAGTCCTTGTGCTGAGACGAATTGACTCTAGTCCTAGTATGGGAAGGAGACCTCGTCCGGGAACGGAAACGGCGTGGAAACGAGTATTCCTTAACTTCATTTCCAAAATGGGTTCGACTTTTCGGTATAGTCTTATCATGATCCCGAAGACCTGATGTCCATGTCTGAGTGCAAGGGCGTCGGAAGCGGTACGGCAGGTACGGCCATGGCCGTACCACTTTTGCGCGAAAAAAAAACACGAAGAAAGAAAGAAGGAAACACAAAATAAAAAAGAAAGTTTTGATAGCTTCCAAGTTGAAGAAGACTTTGATCGGTCCAGAGCGCCAGTGAATTTGTTAGGGGCTCTGAGCACCGACTAGCCCTCTTGGGACAATTTTGATCGTGGAAAGTAACAGTGGGTTCAATTTCCACTCTTACTTGAGTGAAATTTCCCCCCCTCCCCCCAATAATTTTGCCGCAAGTACTCTATTCTCTAATTCATTTTTTAACAATGAAATAATTCATTGTTATTTAAAAAGAACGAGCGCCATCTGTATTATTGCAGAGGTAGCGCCGCTATCTATGCTTTTAAATTATGAATTTAGACGGCGCTACTTCTGGAATGAATTTATTAACAAAAGAATTATATCGGTTACGTCTACACAATGTATCTAAGTTACTTTACTATACATATATTTTCTAATTCAGCATCGCAGAAAGCCATGCACCATCGATTGCGTTTTCATGGTAAAAGGATTGGGAGTGAACTAAAAAATACACTTCATTGCAGAGTGATTTTATTCGCCAGAAATCGATTAGAACGCGTCTCCAGCGATCTAGACCCCAAGAGCTTCTGGGGCCTAGGCGGCCCCTGGACCCTCGCCTAAAGTGCTAATTGTGCACCCCTGTTGGCTGACCTGTATCTGTTCTCTTATGAATATGACTATATGCTGGCGCTTTCAAAAACCGATCCACTCAAAGCACGTTCCTTCTCATTCACCAAACGCTATATAGACGATCTTCTCGCTGTGGATAATCGCTATATAAATGACGCAGTGAAGGATATATATCCACCTTCACTGGATTTGAAGGAAACTACAGATAGCCCTACAGGCACATCTTATTTAGATCTCTATCTCTATAAAAATGAAGCGGGCATTCTCTCTCGTCGACTTTATGACAAAGAGATGATTACAATTTCGACATCGTAAACTATCCCTTTCTGGATAGTAATATTCCAGTGGGACCTGCATATGGCGTATACATATCTCGCTTAGTAGCATTTGCTAGATCCTGTGTTAAATGTGATGGTTTTAATCAACGTCACAAAACATTGTTGCAGAAACTTATAAAACAGGGCTATTCCACCAAGCGCCTCCACTCAAAGTTTCTCAAATTTGGCGATACATATCGCATGCTGATAACAAAATACGAACGTAGCGTGCAAGATCTATGGCGCTACGTTTCGTAACTTGTGTCTAATTCCGCTTAACCCGGGGCTAGGGGCCGTATGAACCCATGTACTTCAAGATCCTCATGGTACTCATATGAACAGTCACAATCAAAGCGTGACTGAGATACATCATTTTTAGATGACGACTCTATAACGAATATTATGGATTAAGAATACTGATCAGCGATGCGGATTTGATATTTTGGAACATCATGATGTCTTGCCGGCATCATTGAAAATTATTGACCGCTTCTCTCTTGCAGGAAACAAGCCTATGTTTATGTATACTTTTGTCTTTTTGAATTTGGTGCTAATACTGTTATATGGAAATGGAATAGGTCTTTGGATTATGGACGCGGATATTCTCTAATGGACGACGGCTGGATTATGAATGACGGACTAGACGCTTGTAATGATAGTAATCCCCCCGGCCCCAATCAAGAATTGCTTCCGGCGGCCCTGCCTTGTAAGGCCGTACCACTTTGGATTTGCTTCCGACGCCCCTGGAGTGTGAGGTCGAGAACGAGATAGTCGACGATGTTTCTATGCACCACGCCTGTAGAAGAAGTCAAAGTCCGGTTCCCACCAGCGTCAATCCTATTTTTTTCATGAAACCCGGTTTTCCGGATCCTTGGCCCGGACCTTCAGTACTACGGGACCGAGTAGAACGAGTACACGCCGGTTGTTGCGTGGTATACCGGGCAGAACACCCCGTAGTCCGATTCCGGTTTTGGAACTGGGTCGTACTTTTGACGACCCCAAACGGCGGGATAGCTGGAGATTCAACCGCATAATTTCTGATAGAATATGCGTCTTATAACCTGGAGATCGGGACACCCGGTTTCTGCCTAAAGATCGGGATATCCGGGTCTTACACGGAGATCGGGATGCCCAGGTCCTACCCAGAGAACGGGGCGCCCGGTTTCTGTCTGAAGGTCGGGATACCCGGGTCCTACCCGGAGATCGGGATGCCCGGGTCCTACCCGGAGAATGGGACGCCCGGTTTCTGTCAGAAAATCGGGATACCCGGGTCCTACCCAGAGATCGGGATGCCCCTACCCGAAGATCGAGACGCCCGGTTCCTGTCTGAAGATTGGGATACCCGGGTCCTACCCGGAGATCGGGATGTCCGGGTCCTACCCGGAGAACGGGACGTCCGGTTCCTGGCCGAAGATTGGGATACACGGGTCTTATCTGGAAATCGGAATACCTGGGTCCTACACGGAGAACGGGACGTCCGGGTCCTATCCAGAGGTCGGGATACTTGGGTCTTATCCGGAGATTGGGAAGTCATAGACATCTCATGTAAACTCTCTTCCAAGAACTCATCTTGGATTTCAGCAGATAAAACTGCGTGTAACGGCAAAATAGGGGACGGGGGTGATAATCCACAACCCCGATGTCCAGGCCTGGGCGAAACAGATCGCAGGCTGTCCCGGTAAGCCGTCGGGATAGATAGTGGTGAACGGGACCGGTTAATCGGGACAGAGTCAAAATCTTGTAAGCCTGTAGGAGTCCGTATTTTTTCTCTCGACTCTGCCGTAATCGGCTTTATCAGCTTTATGGTGAGCTGTTGAAAATCGGCAGCCAACTTCTTGTTCATGCTTGAGATGAAGTCTGTAAATTGCCTCTGTAAAATGGTGGGAGTTTCCACCACTTTAGACGTCTTCTTCCCTTTCCTAGGAGTAGGGTTGGACACCTAGTCCTGAAAAATATCCCATGTCTCCGTCGAGATATTTAGACAATTCTCGCATCCTGAGCTATCGAAACAATGGCTTTTCCTGCAAAGAATGCACGTGGCATGGGGGTCACGATTAGACATGAGACGTCGACAACCTTTATTAGCGCAATTACGCGCATTTCTCTTCGCTGTGGATATGACAACGTGAGGAAATCACACCAAAACCATTGGCAAGTTGTCAAGTAGAAATAACCACGAAAGCACAGTGAAAAAACACTGAATCTGCACAGAACCTTACAGCATGCCTTCGCATGGTAGCATGCAGAAAGGAATTATGAGGCTTAAGATGGCGGACCCGCAATGCATCATGGGATTGGGTGGAGCCTCGTTTTCGCTTGGATTTATCGAAATTCTGCATGGAATCTTACACGGTAAGGACTATTGGCTTATGGCAATGAAAGGTTACGTATTATGAAATAATTATTTTTATATAATTAATCAGTCAGAAAAAAGTATAATATGTCAAAACTTTAGGCTAACTACAATATCGTAAAAGAGTGTGACAGGCAGCTTAAATGGTCCTAAATTCCATACTTAAAGATGTAATCAGCCTCAAAACGGATGGATTTTGTAAACTCTCCCCTGTGCGTTTTTTTCAGCAGGGAAGATTACAGAAGCATCATATGTATTATATTTGATGATAGTGGGATCGTCATATACAACGAATGCAAGAATATCTTGTCAGAGAAATTTGTAACTCTGCCCTCTTCGACGACTTTTCTGTCTCGCCATTGAGTGTGTGTTGTACGCGGAGAGGAAAATGACGTCACTGCGTGACGTATGAGTGACGTAGCGACGCTCACGAATCTGAATGCTGCACAGCTGCAGTCATGGAATAACGTCATGGCTCGTGCCTACGGTTCGGTAATGTCGCATAGCATACGTTGGTAGAATGCACCATACGCGTATACGCTTGTTGACATGCCCGGGGAAAAATAAACGGCATGGCATGTCGTTTATTTTTAAAGATCAATTCCTTCTATTTTCTCGTGAATGATAGAAACAAGTCTAGTTTTTTGTGGTCAAATGTGTTTCATTTTGTACCTGTTGTAACATATTGTAAAATATCGAATGAGATAATGAAGGTTTTAGGCTCATTTATATTTTGATCAGGTTATTATATAGAAAATCATATATATATCTCGTGTTTGGCTAATTTGTCATTTTAATATGTGCATGTACGCGTTGCAGAGAGGAGTCCCGATTAACCTCAGAGATGTTAACCAGAGGTTGAATTAGGGTCAGGTTTCCTGCATCCTGTATAAATGGAAACTTGCACTTGAATTAGCTTTATCTACATGTGCAGGGTTTGCTCTGAAATGAATATAGCTGATGTATACGGATTCGATTTGACAAATGGAAATGGTGAACTGTGTTTGACCATGGGAGCCTTTCTGAAACGGACATGATTCCCTCTCGATTGGTTTCTCGTGATTAAATGACGTATTGAGTTGTATATGCATATAAACTGAATGGAGATAGCGTTTCTTTAGACTAGAAGACCCTGTCTCCTTTGAACGCATCGTGTTCATTGTTAGAAGTGAAATGTTTGTATACCATTTGGACTGCTGTACTATGTGATGTCTACCAACGAATAAATGCGAGTTTATTGTGAAGAAGCTTCAATCTTGTGTCAAATCTTTGGAGGCAACTTCAGAGTCGAACGAGCACTTCTGGTACAGGTTATGCAATTACAAGCGTCTAGTCCGTCATTCATAATCCAGCCGTCGTCCATTAGAGAATATCCGCGTCCATAATCCAAAGACCTATTCCATTTCCATATAACAGTATTAGCACCAAATTCAAAAAGACAAAAGTATACATAAACATAGGCTTGTTTCCTGCAAGAGAGAAGCGGTCAACGGTTTTCAATGATGCCGGCAAGACATCATGATGTTCCAAAAATATCAAATCCGTATCGCTGATCAGTATTCTTAATCCATAATATTCGTTGTAAAGTCGTCATCTAAAGAATGATGTATCTCAGTCACGCTTTGATTGTGACTGTTCATATGATTACCATGAGGATCTTAAAGTACATGGATTCATACGGCCCCTAGCCCCGGGTTAAGCGGAATTAGACACAAGTTACGAAACGTAGCGCCATAGATCTTGTACGCTACGTTCGTATTTTGCTATCAGCATGCGATATGTATCGCCAAATTTGAGAAACTTTTGAGTGGAGGCGCTTGGTGGAATAGCCCTGTTTTATAAGTTTCTGCAACAATGTTTTGTGACGTTGATTAAAATCATCACATTTAACACAGGATCTAGCAAATGCTAAGCGAGATATGTATACGCCATATGCAGGTCCCACTGGAATATTACTATCCAGAAAGGGATAGTTTACGATGTCGAAATTGTAATCATCTCTTTTGTCATAAAGTCGACGAGAGAGAATGCCCGCTTCATTTTTATAGAGATATAGATCTAAATATGATGTGCCTGTAGGGCTATCTGTAGCTTCCTTCAAGTGCAGTGAAGGTGGATATATATACTTCACTGCGTCAAGTATACAGTGATTATACACAGCAAGAAGATCGTCTATATAGCGTTTGATGAATGAGAAGGAACGGGCTTTGAATGGATCGGTTTTTGAAAGCGCCTGCATATAGTCATATTCATAAAAGAAAAGATACAGTTCAACCAACAGGGGTGCACAATTAGTACCCATTGGAATACCTATATGCTGCTGATATATTGTGTTGCCAAATTTCACATAGATATTTTTAATGAGAAATTCAAGCAACTCTATAAACAAAAAAACATCCCATGAATGATATCTCTTGTATGTAGTCGAGCTAAAGAATGCTTTATGGCTTCCGACATTAATATATCTACGATCAGTTTTCATGAACACAGATACTATTAATGAACTTATACGGTCAATAAGGTCCTCATGAGGGATTGTAGTATAGAAAGTCGAGAAATCCCATGTGGATACATGTCTGTACGGTATGTGACCTTTAGCATCAAGTTCTTCCGTAAGACATTTTGAGTTTTCAATATCCACATACATTCAACGCCAGAGTTCTTGAAAATAGTGGCGCAATACCTTTCCCAAAATGCTTTTACCTCCTGAAGGGCCCTCGTCAATAGGGTTGAAAGAAGCTTGGTGGTGCAGCT